>CAJRST010037777.1:1744626-1781963 GCA_907169785.1 Menidia menidia
ATCTATCTATCTATCTATCTATCTATCTATCTATCTATCTATCTATCCAAATAATATATTTTAAAAATCTGTAAAATCTAAGGGGCAACGTGATGCACTTCCTTCAGGTGTCTCATATGTGATGTGTCAGACTTCACAGGGCTCCACCTGCTGGACTTGATAATTGAGTGCTCTTGTTCCCATAATAATGTATAATAATAAATCTACAAATCCGACGTTATGATGATGAGACTGAAATGATCATTTCAGACATATAAGTTGCTTTATACATTTTTCTCAGTTTCCTGTTTAGCATACATTTTACTATGTTTTAAGGATTTTCCAAAGGTAAAAAGTATGTTACAGGTCAAAGAAACTGGAACAAGCACATACTGTTCAAAAAGTTTTCAGATGAAATGTTAAGATAGAGTGATGAAATATCTGACCTGCAAGGGTTAAGGTGAGAAAGCAAAAACGAAATTAAACTATTGAAAAGAAATGGAAGGCTGATAGGGGGAGCCACCATCTGTGTCTGCATTGAGTGAACAGACTATGCTCTCCTTGGTTTCTGCAGCTGCTACCACAATGCAAGAAGAAATGTTGGTTTTTAATCCCAGCAGCTCCCAGGGTCTTTATCCAAAGGATCACACAAAACACTGACCTGCCTTTTTCATGAACATTTCAATTTACTTTACCTGGGGTGGTGTATGTCTGTGTGTGTGCGTGTATTTGTGTGTGTGTATAGGCCTTTGCAGTCATACCTGCAAATGCTGTGTTTATTTTACATTTGGACATTTACATTTTTAGGATGTGTGTCTGTGAATGTTTGTTTCACAAAATTGCAAACTCTGGGAGCAGAAGAGTAACATATTCTACATATCTAGATGCCCTGTGTGTTTTATTCTGTAAATATCCTTCAGCCATAACGCGTGTCTACAATATAAATATTCATACAGCACAATTAATGTCCAAAGTATACAAAAAAATGTTAAACAATAGAAAGTGACAACAATTTAAAGAGAAATAACAACAATGCTTGGTACAATTGTATGGATGGATAATAAATTAAAAAATAAAATAAAAATGTTAATCTTTGTGCAAAGCCTTTTTTTTCATTTAAAAAGTCATAGAACATATGTGAAAGACGGAAATAGTAGAAGCTCGGAGCTCCGAGCTTCTCTGAACGCACCACGAGCCTACAGGAAGTAAGCTGAGGGTAAGTTTTTTTTAAGGAGATGATGTAGCGATCAAAGCTAGCAATAACAAGCTGCAGACATAGCTAATAGACCCCGGCCAGACAACTGAAATGATTCCCTCAGAAAGGTGTTCGTGTCAACGATAAACGGGACCTACGCAGAGGACGAAAAACTGGCGAAAACAACGGCAAGGTAACGTCAACAGTTGGAGCCGTTACCAGCAGCAACAACACCCCGCGCGCTGATTAGCTCCCGGGCTGGAAAGTAGTTGGGAATTGGGGGGGGGACTGTGAGTGGTGGAGGGCACTTCACAGACCGCTGAGCTCCGGTTTACAGGCTGCAACTTTTAGGAAGCGAGCCCTGCTTTTGCTGTTTGGATGTTGTTTGGCATTTAAAGCGTTTGACGGGGGCTTTGCGGGGCTATGCGGGGCTGGGAGGGGCTGTGCGGGGCTGGGTTCAAGCTAAGTGCATCCTCCCAGGATCCCCCATACTGTAGCAGCTGCATGCTGTTTGTTTGCTTAAATGTTTGAAGCTTTTAAGGATCTGAAGTGTTAGTTCAGATTTGGAAGTGAGTTGTTGTTGTTGTGAGTCAGCCAGAGTAGTTGTCACATCCTTTGTTGTTTACTTTCCATTCAGTGCGAGCAGCATATCAGACCAGGCAACACAAGTCAGGTGAATAAGAAAATAAAGATATATGTGGATGATGTGTTTGGTGTCCAGGGAAAAGGGAAGCACATGTGGTGGTAGAAGGATTTAAACCCATTTTTAAAAAAAAGATATGTTATCATAAGATGGAAGTACACTAAAAGCATCACTATTGGCTGCAAAAATATCATGGATATAAAAGTAGTTCTCCCTTGTTTTGGTTTTAGTCAGAAACATTTGTAAATACATGTCATTGTTTGATTATTATCACTGACACATTGGTGTCTACGGCAGCTGGAGATGAAGCTGGGATGCCAGAGGAATGAGCAGGGAAAGAAAAGAAAAGAAAACCAATCCTAGTTCCTTTTTTTGGGCTTATACACTTAAATTTTTGGGAAAAACGTTTTTGTCATTTTAACACCGGACATCAAGCTTCTCAGTCGTGACTCCACTTTGGACCTTTTTTCCACAATTGCGACACAAGGATGTATAGAGAAATCCAAACTCATCTCATAAATAAAGTAAATGTAGCACATTGAAGTTATGGAAAAGAAAATCTATACTTTTTTAAATGTAGTCCTGGCAAACCTTTTTCATTCATCCGCCAACCTCATTTACCAGATTGAAACCTATTAACCCAACTCTTGTCATTTTCCTCCCGTGACCTTCTCTTAGCTTAGTTTTATTAGACATTTTGCTAACTAATCAATCAAAACAGGTATTCAGCTGATCAGCCAGACTCTGACTTGTATTCAGATCAGTGTAACAGTGTCTTTTATCCCCCCCCCCCCTCTCTCCACAGCTGAGTAGCATGCTGGACGTGGGGAAGTGGCCAGTGTTTGCACTCCTTCCTCCTGAGGAGCTCCGGCTCATCCGGCAGGCTTGTGTCTTCGGCAGCGCTGCAAACGAGGCTCTCTATGTCACAGTTAATGACGAGGTAACGTTTGGGCTCCGAGCGAGGGTGCCTTAATCCTCTCGCTCAGACGGAGGTGTGCTGTTAGGCTTAATCGACCTGATCTTTTTTAGCAGAGTTGATTTGCCCTTTTTCTGAGTTGTTGTTTGTTTTCTTCCGACAGTGGATGAAAAATGCCTTCGGCTTCTCGGTCTGTAGTATAAGGGGCAGCTCTCTTCACAGAGATAAGCAGATAGAATGGGGTTATCTTTAGCCATATCGGCCTAATACCTAAGCAAGCTCTATTTTTATCCCACGGAAAGGCGCTGTCTGCGCATTCGTTTGCCCCTGTGGCCCAAACAGGGGATTGTTTTGGAGCACTTGGCCTTAAAATATTCATTTGTGTATCTTTATTGTAGTTAAAGTGAAACTGGCCTATAGCTTCTTTGAAAATAGACGATTTTATTTAAGACAAAAGTCCTACTTCTTATTGTTAACTAAAGTGATTGTCATTAAAACACTGTTTGTGTATAACTTGCTAATGTTACAAATGGTTCCATTGAAGGAACAAGTTACGGTTTTATAGTTTTTCATGTGTGTATTTGTACAATTTCAGGCAAAAAAAAGAAATAAAATAAATGTTACTATCAACATATTTATTTTGTTATAGAAAAATGAAACAGAAATGGCATAAAACAGATTCATTTGATATCCAAACATCCTGGCCACCATTTTTCCTTTTGATGAAGTTGAGTAGACGATTATGGAATCACAAAGTAATTGGGAGGAAAATCAGGATGTATTTAGAAATTTCACTTATTCCTGCTTGTGTTTAGTTAAAAGGCTACAGTGCTTAAAAGGCCGCTGGGCCATGCAGATTTACTGAAAAGGCGAGCCAAAGTGGACAACTATCAGTGGAAACAATTGAAAATATTCAGATCATCTGTGTTTTAAAAGAAAAGACAAGACAGGAAAAAGAAAACATGAAACATGTCTTAGAATTGGAACAGTGAATTAAAAAAAGATGAGATAAAAGTACATATGGCTGCAATTAGCAATAGATATTTGTTAAGAGTCTTTAATAAATGGAATTTATCTATAGAAAAGTCTAACAAAAACCAAGAAAACAGGACCACAGAGAAGCAGTCGGGCGATTGGCCGAAAATTTTCAGAAATTTGTGTTAAATAAAATCAGTAATGCTTATTATATGTTATTATATGAGACGACTGCCTGAGATAAAACAAACTTCCATAGTCCCTGGTGACGTGGGATCGAGATGGCAGCCATAACCCCCACAGATGGACATTTTGAACCCTCATTTCATTCATTTTTGAAGTATTAAACGTCTGGCTAAATAGTGAGAGGGGTCTCGGCTCATTGACTCCGCCGGCTAACAGTTTGGGTCTCATCTCCGTTCTGTCAGCAGAATAAACGTCCTCTAAGTGTAATGGTTCCATATGTTTTAGTAAGCATCTATAGAGAGAGCTGCCGGAGGCTCTGTGAGAGTCAGCGGCTCTTCAGCTGTGTTTGATGTTTGCAGGTCTTTGCTTTAGGCACCAACTGCAGCGGCTGTTTGGGGCTCGGAGACCTTCAAAGCACCATTGAGCCGCGCAGGATTGATGTCTTGTGTGGAAAGAAGATTGTGTCCCTGAGCTATGGAACAGGACCACATGTGGTTATCGCCACTGCAGGTAATCAGTTCAGAAAGGAGCCGCTCAGAAAAGCCCCATTTGTCTGCGGGGCGATATTTCAGCAGGACGCATTAAAGGAGAAATCCCATGCAAACAGGACCAAACGACTCCTGTAGGTTTAGAATGATTATAGCCGCAATATTACACCTGAAATCCACCCATTAAGATAAGCTGCCGTTTATCTGTTGGAACATTAGAAAAGCTGTTAGTTTGTAGATTGAAAGTTGAATTTTCGCCAGACATATTTACACACTGCAATTACAGGTATTTTTACAGTCATTTGGCCTTTTATTGGGTGATGCTGATGCTTTTTTAAAAATTTTATTTAAACAGAAGACCAATTTAGTTAATCTGTTAACTTTGTTAACATGTAGAGAGACGGTCACTGTTCCACTTTCAATCACGGTGGTTCAAGGTGAAAACCCAGATAGATGCGGTTTCACTGGTTTGATCCTCTTTTTAGTTGACTCAGCGTGTTGTAGCTTTGTTTGCCTTTATCTGTTTCGCCACCTAACCACAGTTGCAAAACTTCCGCATTCAGTGTCGCTTTGCTCTCGCTGTCTGACTGTCACGCTTTGAACACGCCTTTCATATTCAAAACAATTTAAACTCCATAAAAATCCAGGTCGCCATTTTTAAAGCCTTGGCTTCAAATCAGCTCATCTGTTTCTTGTCATTTTTCTAAATTATTACTCCAGTGATGAGATGAATACGTTTCTCTGCCCCTGTGCAGATGGAGAGGTATTTGCCTGGGGTCACAATGGCTACAGCCAACTGGGAAATGGGACCACCAACCACGGACTGACGCCCGCTTTGGTGTCCACAAACCTCCTGAGTAAGAGGGTGACGGAGGTGGCCTGTGGCTCCCACCACACTATTGCCCTCACCACCGATGGAGAGGTGAGCCAGCCTCCTCACACGAGTGTGTATCTACTCGCTGTATCTTTGGACTGTGAGTTTTTATCTGTGGTTAGGTGTTTGCATGGGGCTACAACAACTCCGGCCAAGTAGGTTCAGGGTCTACCGCCAATCAGCCCACACCACGCCGGGTCAGCAGCTGTCTGCAGAACAAAGTGGTGGTCAACATCGCCTGTGGACAGCTCTGCTCCATGGCCGTGCTGGACAATGGAGAGGTACCACGTCCCATGATTTTCCAGATGCCATGTTTAGGTCTTTCCTTTTGGGCAGGAGGCAGCTTTATTTGGAAGTGCAGGGGAAACTATGCTAAGAGCCTCAAGCTGCGACTCAAATTATGAAATGCCTCCTTAAGAATTTAAGCCACTTTAGTGCCTGATTGATGTTTAGTGTGATTTAGCCAAAAATATGTCTAAGATCTCTTGTTCATCAACAGCATTGATTTATGGCATACGTTCTAGGAATCTTCCAGAGTTAGTCTGAAACACACAACAGTGCCCTGTGAGGATGTAAAACACCCTGAATTAGTCTTTTCTTCTTTTTTCCCTTAGATTTATGGCTGGGGATACAATTGCAATGGACAACTGGGTTTGGGCAACAATGGAAATCAACAGACACCATGTAGGATCGCTGCCCTCCAGGGTGTCAACATAGTCCAGGTCAGTTCCACTTTTTAAAATGACAAGAAAAGTATAACTTAATCTCTTATTGTAACAATATGTCTCAGAAAAAAGAAAAAGAGAGCCCATTTGATCACTGTGTGGCAAAATCTGGAAATGGACTCTTCCACAACAAAGCCAATCTTTTATAACAGATACAGTCTGGTGTAGGATTTGGACTTTGTCTTGCTGAAATATGCAAAGCGTCCCTTTGGAAAAGGCATTATCTTTATTCTTTGGTATCCTGAATGACCAGAGACAGTCTAATTTTGATTGATCTGTTTTGCACTGTGCTCTGGTCCACTTCCATGAGCGCTGACCCAGAAAGGGCAGCAGTGTTTCTGGATCATGTGGAGAGTCTCCTTTGCCTGACAGAGCTTTTGCCCAGCTTTATTATTGAGATACTCTGTCTTTAAAAGGTGTTTGTTCTTTAAAACTTACAGACCTGATTATTTTAACACGTTCCTTCATTTGTTTCTTTTAGCATCCAGCTTTGTGTTTTCCAACTTTTGAGACACACTCATGCCATCGACCTGCAACATTTTGGATATTAAGGTTGTCCTGTTTATTATTAACTCATCTTATTTCTGTTTACATTTTTCCTCCCTCCAAATGCAGGTAGCTTGTGGATATGCGCACACGTTGGCGCTCACAGATGAGGGCTTTGTTTACGCCTGGGGGGCCAACTCTTATGGACAACTGGGAACAGGCAATAAAAGCAACCAAGCCGTTCCCACTCCAATAAACGCAGATAAGGAGAGGTTGGAACACTAATTCTACTCTGTCTACCTATCAGTGACATGCCATCCATCAGTGTGGTTTTATGGATCGTTTAATTCCATTGAATAGAAGGAGTTTGTTTAATTGCAAATTCCCTGTACATTTTCATTATATTTAAATGATTAGCAATCATTAATAAATGGATTTGTCTCTTTTAAAATGTGTTATCTTATGAGGACTCAACGTTGTCTATTCTGATTATTTATTTCTTTTTTGCAAAGGATGGTGGAGGTGGCTGCATGTCACACCAGCCACACGTCAGCCGCCAAGACGCAGAGCGGACAGGTCCTGATGTGGGGTCAGTGTCGGGGTCAGGCCGTGTCCAGCCCTCACCTCACCCACTTCAGCAGCACCGATGACGTGTTCGCCTGCTTCGCCACGCCAGCAGTGACGTGGCATCTCCTCTCAGTGGGTGAGAGAAAATACCAAAATAGAGTTTGAGCATTTTTCCAGATGTAGGGGAGCTTAGTTGAACATTTCAAATGGTTTCCATTTTGTGCCCTTTGACCAGTTTGAGATAATTATGCTGTAGGTGTCATAGGTGCAAGTTACTGAAAGCGGTCTAAGAAAACAGGAAGCTCTGTTTCCTCTTCGTGTCAAACAGATGTTTACATGAACTCTGCTCAGGCTAATGAATTTTTTAAAAAAGTCACCCGTCTCATGAGAGGATGCTTCTTTTATAACCCATTTTACTGTGTTTTGTTTTCCATTGCAAGGAAGTAAAATTTGTAACTTAAAAGGAATTATATTGTGTATATATATATATGTATATATATATATATGTGTATAATTATATTTCCTGAAATATCATAACCTGAACACAAAACCTAACGTAGCACTTATTCAGTTTAAGATGTAAGACTACAACACAACAAAGGAACAAATAGGGGAACGTCTGTGTTTTTTACAGATGGAGACGACTACCTGACCGTTGCACAGTCCTTGAAGAAGGAGTTTGACAGCCCGGAGATTTCCGACTTGAAATTCCTGGTTGATGGGAAGTGCATCCACGTTCACAAAGCCCTGCTGAAGATCAGGTAAAGGCAGGAATTCATTTCGTAATAGTGGGTCGGGAGGCCTTCTGTTTATTTTTCACTATTTAAAATGCCTTTCATTGCAGTATGAATCGATGATTGGCGTCATATGTTCAAACGTTAACAGGATGTTAGACTTTTGCTACAATTGTTTTCTTCTGCGTCATGCCCCATCACAACATACGGTTTGGTTTATGGCTTTATCTTTGTGGAAGTGAAACAGTGTCTCTGGGTCGTTTCTCCGTCCAGACTTCATTTTGATCATGTGAGCATATTTTTCGAATTGTGCGGTTTCACTGGATCTTAATGACGAGAGAAAAACGAGATCAAACACTAAACACTTTAAATCGTATTTTTTTATTTTGCCTCCATTATGACAGAACACATGTGGAGCGTTTATCTATGAAAATGAAGATAACACACACTCTGCATGCTATTTTCCTAAATTGAAACTGCAGCGTTTCCTGCTGGTCACGGGGACGCAGCAGGGCCCATTGTTTCCTGTGTTCTTTTTATAACAACTCTTGAACACAGAGTATCTGCATTCCAGTCCTTTGCTCTTTTGTGCTGTCAGGAGGAAGGAGTCTGAATGTCTGTCTGGTCCCCCTTATTGCATACGCTCACACAAATTTCTGCAAATGACACGTTGAAGATGGTTCAAAATTGGTCGTTGGCTCTATTGAATCACCAGAAGAAATGATGGCCTCATTGTGTAGAGAGAACCAAGATTAGCAGTGAAAGTCTGAGAAAAGAGTCAGCAAAATGTGGTCGGTATGCCTCTAGAGGAGCCAGCTCAGAAAAAAGGGAGTTGTTGTTTGTCTCAGGAGGAATGCAGCTCACTCGGGTTGACTTCAGGTGATTGGCTCTGCCAAAAAAGGAGGATCCATTTATTTTAAAGAATAAAAACAAACTTGTGGTTGCTGTGTTGTTTTAGGTCAGTGTGCTGCAGGTCCCCACAGGGGGAATCCAAACGGTTAGGGGGGAACTCAGCAAATGGAGACGAAAAATTATAATTCTACTTCTAACATTTTCAAAAGAACAGCATGTTTTTCATGTAGTAAGACGCAAATAATTGCCTTTGGAGTGCGGAGTTAATTTATCAATTTTCTCATTTAAAAAAACCACACACCATAAATCATACAGCTTGTCCAGACTTCTTTGTAAGAAAATAAGAATAAGAACACGAAAGAAACCCACACGTTGCTTCTTTTTAATCCCAAATTTACTCGTATGTATGATGTGAATTCTGTCCTGTGCACCAGCCCACAAGGAACCAATCGCACGCAGCTCTGTGAGTGCACGGACACAGTACACGTGCACCTGGATGCGTCTGCATCAGGGGAGGAAAACAGAAACACAAGGGAACTTCTGTCACCCACACATTCAAACTTCAGAGAGCTAACGTGCCAGTGCACAGGAAGCTTTGGTGTGGTCGGCCCACAGTCGTCTAAATAGGGCGACATTTGCATCTTTAGGTGCCGTTTACTTCACTGACATAGACTTTGTTTGGGTCTCTAAAATGTTTAGATAATATCTCAGGATCTATGATTTTGTCTCCTTTATTTTCCCTTTCCTTCAAACTGTAAAAAATTATCTCTACGGTTCATTGCACCGTTGCTTTAATTGAGGGATTCTGTTCTTATCTTTTTAAATGCAAATTTAATAACAATAACCAGAGTGACATAAAATCTGGTGGAGCAGTGATATTAGTTTTATTGGTGTTAGATGGACAAGCACATTCTTGTTCACAGCTGAGTTTTTTTCTTCCCTAACCTCTCCAGGTGTGAGCATTTCCGTGCGCTGTTGAATGAAACGGATGAAGACTCCATAGAAATACACCAGTTTTCATACCTGGTCTACAGAGCCTTCCTGGAGTATCTCTACACAGACACTATTAACTTGCCACCAGAGGATGCTATTGGTAAGCTATTTTTCCTACAGCCTCAGAACCAGGAATTTAAACAAGTCGTACTAAGTTGTGTCTGTTGTCTGTGTGTGTGTGTGTGTTTGCAGGGCTTTTAGACTTGGCTACATTCTACAGAGAGACGAGACTAAAGAGGTTGTGTCAGGAAACGATCAAGCGGGGTATTTCTGAGGAGAACGCCATCACTCTGCTCTCTGCAGCTGTCAAGTACGAGGCGCGGGTAAGCTCGTAGACGCTGACACACAGTCAGACAGCACGGTGGCGGGGGTCTGCACGCTAGCTAGCCAGTCCCAGCCCCCCCCCCCCCCCCCAGCACCGCCCCGATAGCCCTCTTCATTTCTAGGACCTGGAGGAGTTCTGCTTCAAGTTTTGTGTCAACCACCTAACGGCTGTCACGCAGACCCAGGCCTTTGCAGACATGGACCATGACCTGCTCAAGAACTTCATTAGCAAAGCCAGTCTCTACGGGGCCTTCAAAAACTGACTAGAACTGTAGTGATGAATTCAAGAGCATGTGGTTTTAGCCCCAGAGGAGCCAACAGCCGGTCGGGCAGCTCCTGAAAGACCCGAAGAGGCAAATGGTTTAAGGTTTCACCCGCTAACCGGGCCTCCTGTGTATGTGCTAAACCTGGTCCAGACACAGCAGAGTGGGCTGGAAATGTTGGGTGACTTTAATCCATTCACAAGCAGAGGCTGAACAGGAAGATGTGCCACAGTAGTGTTCTGTTCTTTCCCTGTTACTGATAACGGGGTCGGCCGAGTCTTTGTCGCCCTTTGTCTGTTCAAATCTTTTAACACTCAAAAGCCAACCGGAGGCCTGAATGCTTTACACTCCTCTAAAGATTTAATAGGTAATTATATCTCAACATAAAAAGCCAGCTATGAATCAACCTTTAATACAGCGCTCAGAATATCCACACATATTAAAAGCGTCTTCTGTTTTTCTCTTTTTTTACGCTAACTCAAAGCTGATACAGATCCTTAGATAAGATATAACTGTTATAAAGCTAATAAATAATGTCCACACTGATTTGTTTCATTCCCATACTTTGGATGCCTTGTTTGTCCAACTTTCTCCAGTGAGGAGTCTATGAAAAAGTCAAACCAGTCTTCCTCCTCTGAAATGTAACAGCACTGTAGTCCCTGTCTGATAGATGGTGATTAACATTTGGGCTGATGAGAAAAGGTGTGTTTTGTTTCTCTATTGTTGTTTTTGTTTCAAAGTGACTGCATACTGCTGCATACTGTGCAGGTCCTGCTGTTGAGGATGTGTGTTGCTGGAAACGGGGCTTGACTCACACAAACATGTTGATTCTTGTGTTTCCTGCCAGTCACAGTTGCTCATTTTTCACTTGAGTTTCCTTGGAATTTGGTATGTTTACAACTATTTTTTTTACTAACCTATAGGCAGCAAACTTTTTACAAGGGTTACTTTTTATGTCTCCCCGATCGCACCTTGCGGTAATGAAATAGTTCTTAGATTGGTATAATTGCAAGCAGACTGCATGTAAACCTCATGTAGGACCTCGAGGTATTACAATCTTGACTTGGTCATGATAGAATGTACCACAAAGCTTGTTTTAATAGACCAGTTAGAGATTTAGACAAAAAGACCAAAAAAAAAACGCTTGTTTTGTCATTTTATATGGAAAATGCTGTGAGCACAAATGCTGACATTTGACAATGTTATGTTCATATGTAACATGGAATAACCCCATATATGATTATAAATATTAGAATAAACCATTTCATTATGGAGGAATGTTTTTATTGCAACACACACCACCATCACTTTCATGATACCACCTTTCTTCACTCACAATTTTTTGCTTCACCTCTGTGTTGACAGTCACTTTCCCGCATATGAGTGTTACCAAAAGGATGACTGTTCACATTTGTATTAAATGTATTCATTTTGGTTTAGTAAAGACGAGCTTATTTGCCCTCAGAGTGATCCTAGACCCCTAAAACTACCCCCTTTTTAGAAGAACAAATGCAAGCTATGCTTTTGATTCTGCTGTGATGCAATGCGATCTGGGCCACACGTGCACAGATAAATGCGGCGTGCACGGTTGACTTTCTTCCTGCCTGGGCAGCTTGTTGATGCTCCTGGCTGCCTGCTCGCTTAACGGCACTTTTAGCACCTTATTTTCAAGTCAGCCTTTTGAAACCCGCCAAAATCAGGAGGAACTGGATTTACTTTGCCGATTTTTTTTAATCATTTGTGCTCCTCCAAAGTGAAAAGGCTTTATCAGGAGCCCAGACGGGTGATAATGAATGTTTTAGGGCTCATGTGATGAACGCCAAACCCCCAGCATACAATGAACATAATGCTTTCACCCGGTTACAGGAAATGGCTAATCAAATGAGCTAAACAAGTGATTCATATTCCTAAAAGCTTCCTTTGTGGAGCTGATCAACAAGTGTGGGCACGTGTGGATTGTCTGATGACTGAGCTACCAAACCAGTGTGGAAACCTTTTACCAAAACACACCATCACTTGTGTAAGTAATTCTAATGTATTAATTAGTATTTCAGATCATAGATTTCTTTGGTAAGTCATTTCTCATCTCAAAATATGACGAAAAAAGCTGTCACTCATAGTGAGTTTTATTTTTTGAGGAAGGGAATGAAGTGAGTGGCATAACTTCACTGTAATAATACTATCTCTCAAAGCAGTTAAACGGTTTTCTGCAAGTCAAATGAGGAAGTGTACACAGCTGCTAACGGTCACTGGCGCTCGGCCACGTTATTCTGCTCTGCCTGAAAATAAAGTCAATGATTTATTTACTCATGGTAAGGTCCTTTATCTGATGTGCTGTGGGGCGGAAATTGTGAAGTAGTCTACGCAAGTCTGCCTCTTAAAAAAGAAAAAGGGTATTTTTACTTTGTGGCTTCAGCTCAGTCTGGGTTAAATATGACGCTTAAGCAAGAGAAGTTTTCAGCATCTTTATTTTCTGCTCCTGTGGTTTCTCCATGATCAAAATCTGACTGTTTTAACACCAGTTTCTGGCAAACCTTAAAGTTTCTATGTGATCCTTATAAGGGAGGTTTAATGGATTGAAGTCAGACCATGACCCAGACATCTTTTTTATTATTATTATAGTTTACATGAATGCATGATCAGGCTTTACAGTTGGTTATTGTATAGTAGAAGACCCCCACTGTTTAATTCCTGATTATAAGCTGTTCAGCCACAGCTCAGTTTTCGCTGCATCTCTATCCAAACCGGGACGTTTTGTCCCACAGACAGAGGTCTCATCTCACTATTGTAGATCTTCTACAACGCTAGTCTGTGACTTGACAAAAGTAGATGAAAGACCGAGCGTTGCATTTGATGGTTTACTGTTCGAAACCCTTCACATGCACGGTGGGGACGGAGGGGGTGGTTTGTGGGTGGGGAAAGATTGTCAGAATAGTCAGAATTTTGATTCCCAACCGCAGACTTTTCCTCGTTTTGCTATTGAATGTCAAGACTGGTTTTGTTTTCATTCGGGTTTTCCAGAAAAGGTGAAAACAAAGATAACTCATCATGACTGATCTTTGTGCCTCTTGTTTATCTTTTATAGATATGTAGCCTTCTGAAGAAAAGCTGTTACAATAGGTCAAAAATATACGTTGTCTTATCTTGGTTTATACAAATCGCTTTTTGACTAATTTGGAAATTAGTGTTGAATCTACTTTCTGATCAGAAGTCACCCGCAGTGATTCGCTTTATGTGTGTGGAGCGTTTGCACAGCCTCTGTTTCCACGGTGATGGTGAGCGGAGGGGATGTCTGACGGTTATTCAAAGGGCTTCTCGGCACAGAATACCTTCTTGCCAAGTAAAAACATTTGTTCCGCAGCTTCCATTTTGTTTGATTGTTATTCACCGTGCCTTCATCAAACACAAACATTTATGAGAGCTGCCTCATTTTTCAGGACTTCTGCTTCTTAAGACTCACACAGGAGTCTTAAGTCTTGACACAAACCCAGCTAATTATGCAATACATTTGATAACACCTAAAATGGGGCCTGTGCTGTATCCAGTTTTTTGTCATTTGCAATTCTCTCCAAAGAGATCTCTGATGCTGGATCAATGAACTATCCACAGCAGTAAAACACTATGAAGTTATTAGGTAGGCTCTGATATTGATCAAAGAACAGAGGAACCATTTTTGTGAGCTTTGTTGGCAATGTAAGATCTTACCCGGCACATTGAGGTTTCACACCGATGCTATTTTTGCCCTTTTCTTCACACACATCGCAGCTATGAGTCACAACACACCCGTGTTTCACTCGGTTTTATATCTAACTTGAATTTCAGCGTCTGACCAGGATCGTAACACAGAGACACACAATAGCATCATGTCTTCAGTCTTGGCCTTGGCGGGGGCGGGGGGGGAGACGGCTTCCTGCTATTGTGAGAAATGTAACAGTCCTGGACTTTCAAACGCGTGTTTGTGTTTTGTAACCACACAGTTGCATGTGAAGAGCTTGTTTTTATGTGCTGGATGTAACTATTTTTTGAGCGAAAGACAATGGTCCCGGCCTTTCTTTTTTTCCCTTTTGTTTTTTTTCTCTTTTACATTTTCGGTTGGAGCCTTGATGATGTTTGTTTTGCGGATGACTGACAAAGAGAGGTTCTCAAGCCATAAAACACCCGGCGTCTCTTTGATTCTCTGTGAGGATTTTCCTTCATTTGTTCGGCTTGTGTTTGTAACCGACCCCCGTGTTTGTGTTAGCGTTATGTCCATGAATCACTACAGTCAGGAAAATATTGTTGAACATAATTACATAACTTTGAAGGTATTTATGATTTTTACTCCAGGAGAAAATTAGGTTTTTGGTGGCAAAACAATATTATTGGGACAGAGAACCAAAGCAGGCCTTTTGCATTCTGTTTGACACAGTAAGGGTCACCCAAAACAAAAA
This sequence comes from Menidia menidia, assembly GCA_907169785.1. Taxonomy (NCBI): domain Eukaryota; kingdom Metazoa; phylum Chordata; class Actinopteri; order Atheriniformes; family Atherinopsidae; genus Menidia; species Menidia menidia. The sequence goes on from CAJRST010037777.1 coordinate 1,759,257, forward strand.
GGTCTACAGTAATAAAGAAGCTGAAAGTTGTGTCTAAGACTTCTAAGACATTCTTCCCGGTTGTACTGTTTCTTTCCCAGCGAGAGCCCCACACTTTTTACCAACTGCCAAGTCCAAAGCCTCAGCTAAAGGAGAACCTGAATGAAAGTTTTACAATGTGGAGAGGAAAGAACACTTTGGGCATGGACGGACAAGGCTGACCCCAGAGCTGTTGAACAGAGAAAGCCCTCTGTTTTTTTTCACTCTGATGTTCTCTGGAAAACAGAAAGCTGTTGCCCACACAGCCTGAGACCGGCCACATTTTATCCGAACCCCCCGTTAGACCTGTGGAGGCAGTCACCCTGTGGCCATTTTCTGTATTTTTCAGGGCCTTCTCAGGATTATTTGACCTCCTGCCTCCATCGCTGGTAGAAGGATTTAAACTTCATATATTAGAGAAGTTTTACCTGGATCTAAAACCCAGCTACACATAACAATAGACTCCATAAAAATCAACTGCTGTTTATTTTTAGTGAAATAAAGCCAAATTATTTCTCATATACCCAACATTTAAATGCACTACAGTGTACCAAATATGCTAACTGAATGTGTTCAATGTCCTCCAGAGCAGAGAGGACTTTAATTTCAGTAAGAACTCTGGAAAGTTAGTTTTTAGGGTTAAGATAGACAAAAAATATAGCCTCTGATTCTATACCCATTCAATTAAAGACTCCTCAGAACTCTTGTTTTCTACATGCATTAATGATTGGAGTGGCGTGACAGTGTTTCTGTAAATCACATGCACCACAAAGCTATGCTAAATTGCCTTTCACTTCACTGCTGTTTGGGGTGATTCTTTAACCACACACGCAGACAAAAGAAGAGGGAGGAGCCGCGTGTGAGGCCGGAGGAGGAGTTACTCGGGCTGCTCTCCCCTCCGCTCAAAGTAGAAAAACTGTCTTTCACCGGCACAAAGGAGGAGTGGAGATTCTGCATGTGATGAGTGCAGGCCAAAAGTCCTGAGGCTGTTCGAGGGAGAGCCCGGTAGATGCTCAAGGAACCTTCCAGTTTGTGAAAGGAGGACAGAGCCGGAGCAGGAAACGCACGCCGAGCACTTTGAGAGACATTCACACAATCAAACAGGACATCAACTGAAACTTTTTCTTTCTTTCTTCTGCTTTTTGGAGGAGAGACCTTTACACTTCAGGGTCAGGACTCACTGTAAGGTGGGAAACATGTGACCGTTTTTTTTTTCTGCTTTGGAGCTGAAATGGACATAAACCCTGGAGGGACTTTAAACAAAGAGAAGGAATCTGGCCATGAGGACACCTCTGAGACGGATCTGAGAGAAGATAAGTCCCCGTTTCCCTTTGTGGTCTCTGAGGCTCGTGGTGATTATGGAAGGTTTGAGGGAGCGGGACGCGCATGTGAGTGACACATTCATCTGAGAAAGTAAAAGTGAGCGTGGAGCGTGTGGGGTGAGCCCTGGTTGAGAGAGAGCCTGGGCAGGGGGAGGGGAAGAAGCTCCAGCCTGGATCTATATCTGCTGAGAGGGATCTTTTCAACGGGCTGTAACCCCCCAAATTAACAGCATCGAGACCACGTGCAGCAGCTCTCAATGACATGGACAGCTGTTTTGGAGAGAAACATTTGCTCAAATGGCCTGAGTTCCTCTCAATGCCCCGGCGTGTTGGACTACTCGGTTCTTTACTATTTATCCCTGCTCAGTTCATTGTGCAGGGAAGGCCTTTCATTGTATAGCCATTACATAACAGCCCCCCGCTGTTCTCTGTCTCATAATGTTCAACACTAGCCTCCCCAACGACAGCTACCCCCAGCAATGGTCAGCCAATAACTCCAACTCCAACTGCAGCAAGAACGACGGCTTCAAATACCCCCTGTACAGCACGGTCTTCAGCATTGTGTTTGTGGTGGGGCTCATCACCAACGTGGTGTCCATCTACATCTTCACCTGCTCTCTGAAGCTGAGGAACGAGACCACCACCTACATGCTGAACCTGGTGGTGTCCGACCTGCTGTTCGTCTTCACGCTGCCCCTCAGGGTCTTCTACTTCATCAACCAGAACTGGCCGTTCGGAAGCATGCTCTGCAAAGTCTCCGTCTCCCTCTTCTACACCAACATGTACGGCAGCATGCTGTTCCTCACCTGCATCAGCGTGGACCGCTTCCTGGCCATCGTGCACCCCTTCCGCTCCCGGACGCTGAGGACCAAGCGCAAGGCCAAGATAGTGTGCGCCGCCGTGTGGGTGCTGGTTCTTTCGGGGAGCCTCCCCACGGGGTTCCTGCTGAACAGCACCTCCAGCGACAACAAGGACAACGCCACCTACTGCTTCGAGAACTTCTCGTCCAAGCAGTGGAAGTCCCACCTGTCCAAGGTGGTGATCTTCATCGAGACGGTGGGCTTCGTCATCCCCCTGCTGCTCAACCTGTGCTGCTCCATCATGGTGCTGCAGACCCTGCGCCGCCCCCAGACGGTCAGCCGCGAGGGCAAGGTGAACAAAACGAAGATTCTGCGCATGATCATTGTGCACCTGTTTATTTTCTGCTTCTGTTTCATCCCCTACAATGTAAACTTGGTGTTTTACGCCCTCGTTCGGACAAAAACGTTAAAGTCCTGCTACGTGGAGTCGGTGGTTCGGACCATCTACCCGATCGCCCTCTGCATCGCCGTGTCCAACTGCTGCTTCGATCCCATCGTGTATTACTTCACCTCGGAGACCATCCAGAACTCCATTAAGAGGAAGTCTCAGGTCAGCCGTACGTACGACATCAAGTTCTCTGAGGCCCTGCAGTCGGAGAGCGGCTCCCACCTGCAGTGCAGCCTGATGACCCTCAAAGCTAAGGTGTTCAACACCGAGTCCTCCGTGTGACCGTGGGAGGGGCTAGCTGAGATCTCAGCGGACATTTGAATTCATCCGTTTCATAAAAAGACAAACGTCCATGGGGTTAAATGGACGGACCTAAGCTGCCTGCAGGCCCCATCTCAGGGTGGGTGTTTGGACCCGTGGACCTAACGGCTTCTGTCTTTTGCAGTATTATTACCCCTCGGTGGATTTGCCATTACTACCATTCCCTGTGGATAATCTGTTATCGTGTTAAACACAATCACTTTGCTTGAGGCCCGAAAGAAAAATGTAATGTTTGCAGGTCAGAAGTGATGTGGCCTGCTGCATGTGCTTGTGTTACTGTGGGAGGCTTTGGTGCTAACGTTAGAATATTATCTATTAAATTAACATAATGCTCTAGATGTACAGGGCTTTCTGTTTATGTATTTTTGTGTTCTTGAGACATTTCATTGTAGACTAAATGCACTGACAGAGTTTCTCATACTGCACTCGCTCCACTGTCCAATAAAAGCCTTGAACTTCTGAAAACTACTTGTTGCTCTGAAAAGCCTTTTCTCATTAGCATCATGTTGATACTGGAATCTAAATTTTTCTAAAAGGTTTAACTTGAATGTGACAATGGATTAAAAAAGAAAACCTAGCTGGATATTAGCACAAAAGCTGTTTCTGTTAAACTTTATGACATTGTACTTTCATTTTTAACAAGGTGGATGGCGATTGTTTTAGCTCACTATTGAAAAAAACAATCCTAATTTGAAATGAATTGCGTGTATAGCTATGTGTAATATTTGTTTGTTTGGCAATGAACAGAATAAGAAGGGAAGTAGAAAGTTAAATGACGTGTGACTTGCTCTGTAGAATTTCGGTTTCCTATGTGGTAATATGTGCTAGAGGAGCGGAAGTCCACGTTTTGTGCTGAAATCCACGTTTTCAGGCAAAAGAAACACTAATCCAGTCAAATAGGGAAAAAGCTAAATGAGTCTAGTGTGTTTTTCTGAACCTAGAGTGGAATTTGACGTTATCATCCTTGTTTTGCCTCCTTCACAAGGACACTGAGTTTCTGATTCATCTGCCGGGGCTTAACCTCTTCACCACACGAGTACAGTCTGTACAGCCACATGAACGAGGAGGGCCTGATTAGCCAAGAGCTGCATTTCTAAGAGCTCTGTGCATAGTCTAAAAAACACTCCTCATTTTGCTTACTTTCATAACAAAAGAAGCAGATTCTTGATGTTTTTTTAAGAAAAAAATACAAGAATAATAGGATTTGAATGTGTCATTTCTTCTTTTTAAATGTGGTTTGTGTTGAAAGTAATCAGGGAAAGATTAGGAACCGTACGGTTTTTAAGAAGAAAGTTTCAGGTTTTTGGACAACCTCAGCCTGTCTAGGACTTTAAAGTCCATCAAATGATACATAAATGTTAACTTTGCCATAAAACTGCACATTTTGAACACATGAACGAGAGAACATGGAAAATGGAGAGAAGTGTTTCTTTTGTGTTGTCACGTGCTAACCAAGAAGCAGTGGCCTAAAAACAGCATATGTGGTTTGTGTTTGAAAAACCAAAACCAGTGTTATGTCTCATAATAAGCCGGTAATGAGCACAATATTTACCAAACAGATGTGATCCTGGTTTGTAATCCTGGTTGGATATTCACTGGCATGCACTGTTGTACTTCATTACTTTTGGTTAAAACCCACACAGGGAGATTTGTACGGTTCCCCTTTTTGCCGGAGAACAAGGAAGTTTGTTACTTGATAGGTTTGTGTGCAAAGTCTGGAGCTAAAAAAGATGAAAGTTCAAAGGACTTATGAACAGGAATTTCTTTGATTTCTTCGAGGGTCGCCTCACAGAAAAAATGCACCTCGCAGCGTCTGTTCATGAGGTGAGATGTGTCACGTGTTACAAGTGATGAGTGAAGAATCAACGCAGCATGACGGAGAATAACACAACGCACATGGCGCCTTAACCGTGTTGACAGAGCTTTAAGGTCGGTCAGCGGCACTTTATTCACACCACTCTGGCTCTGGGGTCATAGGAGGGACTCAATGGCAAGTTTAAAGACCTGGGTTGTTGTGAAAACAAACAGGTATCTGCACTTAAGACGCCATGACCAAATGCTTACTTAGTAACTTGGCTGGGGAGAGGTCCAAGAGGCTAAACAGGCTTCATGGTTTTGTCTTTATAGACAGTTACAAATGGGTTGTGATGTGCTTCTGTACCTGAAATGAAACTTAGTTTTACTGGCTGTTGACATCACTATCAAAGATCAGGGCATGAGTTTCAATGCACTTTAGATAACCACACCAATATGCCAAGCCCTTTCTCCACTCTTACACCACAAATTACAAAGGAAGTCATTCCTGTGTCGTCATATATTCATTATTGATCTACCAGCTAAAGCCATCTGAGCAGTTCTCCATTTAACGATGTGAAAATGTTAAAGTCTGAAGCAAGTATGAGCAACGCTGTACAGGAACCGGAGGCCCTGCGTAATAACCCAGCAGGCTGCTCTGCATTCAGGGCCGTTATCTAATCAGCTTGACCTTTCCTTCCCAGCGGGCTGCAGGATGAGAAAACACAGACTCTGCTCGTCACCGCATACATTCTGTTCTCTCTATTGCTCTGGTTATTTCAGATGGGAGCGCACATCACAGTGCCTGTCTGATGGGAGACGGGAGTGAGTACAAATTAATGTTCAAAGGAAAATCAAAACTCTCATTTTCACCGATTCATTCGGATTTGATATTTAGAGAAGGTTTGATTTTATCAATTAAGTTTTCTTTTAACCCTATAATTCCAAATGTATCATATTTGGCACAAACGGTTTCTGAAGTCTTTTGGATCTGAGACTTTTTGCTTCCTTCAGTGGTAAAAGCTTTGCTCAAACCCCTGTTGTACACATTCAGATATACCTGATGACAGCCAGTAGAAGACTACACCAAAATACATTTTTGACTTATTGCCACTAATTTGATCAAAATAAGTCCTGTTTTTTTCTTCATGTGTTGTTGAGGGGCCAAAGAAAGACTTCAGACTAAAAAAAATCCAATATTCTTCTTATATTTCTTGGATCAGGCTTTAAAGGGTTAAATAAGGAAATATAAGATATATTTTTCAAGTTCCCTCTATAATAGTAATAATGTTTGGGCTGACACGTTGCCTTCAGGGTCATCACAGTAAGTCTCATCCTGCAGGTTTTAGTAGACAAAACCATGTCTGAGGACCTTTGGACGTCACCCTGTGGTAAGTTTTCTCTTCTCAACCATCTGAATTCTTCTTTTAAACGCAGGCACCTTGCGTCAGGGTTAATTTCTGCTGGAAGGCTGAAAAACACCTCGTTGCGTGCGTGCATGTGTGCTTTCAGGGGAAGGGAGTCTGGGTGGGGTCGGTTGTGACATTGGGGTGAAGCCACCGTTCTCAGATTCAATCCACAGCTCTGAATCACACGATGAGGGCAGAACCCATCCCGGATTCGGGGGAAGGAGGTCTCCACAGGGGATAATCAGCCATTTTCCCTCCATGCAGGACAAATTAAGAGGAAATGGCTGTTATTATCCAGATATGGAAAGTGCCCATTTAGATATCTGCTCTATTTTCTCACAGTTACCCAGCTAAATCTGTTACTTCCATTCCTGTGGCTTTGTGAGAAATATATCTGGTTTTATAGAAGCTCCTGCGTGATTTGGGCAGAGAGGGTGGAAGCAGATTGCTTCATTCAAAACAACTTTCCTGGCAGACAAAAGACAATAAAACCACATAAGATTACCTCAATTATTTGTTAGCATGTCTAACCAAAAAGAAACGCTAGCCAGCACAACAACAGGCTGATTCATCCTGAAACCAGAGGCAGCACCCATCTAATAAGAAGCTGTAGAATAGACTAAGGAAATGGTTAGGACACAGGTCACGTGTAATCCCCTTCAACTCTCTGTCGCCTTGGACCATAAACACTTCTTATCAATTCTGGGGAGTTATGAGGCTGTAAAAGATCTCAGGAATGATGCTAAGAGCATAAGGAGCAGGTTGATGGGATTCTCCCTTCTTTAGCGTAGCATGGTGTTTATGAAAACGTGATTGCAAAGCGTTGTTATGTTTTTTTTAGAGGAGAACTCTTCAACTTTTAGCTTTGCAGCTAGGACACTGCATCAAGACAGACCGGACACATCCTCCAGAAACGGTTCGCACCAAGCCTGATTTGTTTTCGTGTTATTCATTTGTCAATTCTTTGTCTTTGGGCAGACATGGAGCTTGTTGTGACCTGTTTATGTGGCATTAGGACACAAGCCCAGACTTTCGGCGTAAATCTCCCAGATAGAGGGCGATTATTCGAGGAAGACTGCTCCGCTGCTCAAACTGAGAAGAGTCACTCAAGGAAAGCTTTTTAATTATGTGGTGACCAAAGGACAATGTTGTGATTGCCTCCTGTCGGCCTGCATGTGTGTGCACAGACCAGGGGAGGCATGAGGGACTGTTGTATTGACAGCGTTGGTGCCACAACACTTTCGTTCCACAATATGGAAGCAACAAGTTCCTGCATGAACAGAGGACTCGAAAGGAACTGGTGTGAGTCACTCTCTGTAGAAACAGTTGTGATTTCCTATCCTGGCATACGCTCTCAGTTATGCTTTTCATTGGGAAATCATCTGTTTACTGGAAATGATTACAAACGACTCCAAATGTAATTGAGAGATAGCAGCACATCCAAACAACTACCTGTGTTTCTTTTAACCATATCAGTAGTTCAGACTAACTGAGGCTGGTGTTAGAGTCTGTTTGAGAATGAGAAGAAAAAAAATGACTAGATTGGGTGTGTTCTGCTTGATGAGATGAGTTAAGGTTTCCTTTGTGGGCCAGCCTTCATTTAAAGACTCCTGAGACAATGGCTGGGCAGCTAATGTGAAGACATTAATCCTCTCCTGTAGCAACAGTTTCCAATCAGCCAACCGATGCTAGAGGAGGGAGGGGTCCACTGGCTCAAACCTGGCACGGGTTACTAGTCCCACTATGTTCTCACGTGGAAAATGACCAATAAAAATGACTCACTTTGAGTCAGTTTATATATGAAGAGCTGAAAATGTTGTAATCACGTTTCAAATCTATTTGAATATGAAATATCTACTGATGAGTCCTTTAAAATGGACCGTAAATAATAAATAAAATAACAAGTTGCTATGTTTGGTGGCTTCAACAAGTGGAAAACTGTAACTATAGAGTTCAAGCTCAGGTGAAATCGTCTTAGCTTTTTTTTGCTGTAAGTTTTACAGCAGTTCCAGGTACCAGGCGGGATCAATGACCACTCCCCCTCATCAACAAATGACCATAACACACTCCTCAGAGCAGAGCAGAGAAAACTGATGCTCTCGGGTGGCCCTTGAGGTCAGCGTGTTCCGCGTGAGGAATTCCCACTGAGCCTTCACAATACTCTCCCTCTCCCCTCCTCAGCAGAATTCAGTCTCCTGGTGCCACAGAAAACACCGCTGTAATTCAGTCATAGCCATCCTCTGCCGAAGGACCAGTGTATGGGCTCTCAGATTTAATTATTTACCTTGTTTACTCTTTAACTTCCCGGTTTTTGAAAGAATTTGTTTCCATTTAATGACCGTTGCTTTGTAAATGATAAAAACGCAAATGAACACCTTAATTCTCATCAACCAGGACCCTAAAAAGACAATTTATTGACACTCCGGCTTCGAGGTGGAACGGGCCTAATAGCTCTAAAGTTATCTGCTTCACTCAAAACAAACCACACAATTAGGCCTTCCCATCACACAGATAAGCGGGAGACAATTAAAGCGGCCTTAGGGTTGTTTTTGACCAGAATGCTAATCTATCAGGGGTGTGCTTTTTTGTAATATTATGTGATGATCACTGTATACACATCAGTCCCTGAGCCAGAATTTAACATTTTTTCTAACCCTACAGTAAAACATGTGGAGACTGGAGCATTTCGATATGAAATAAGTAGTAGCTCATGTTGTATGTATATGTGGTAAACAAACCCAAAATGAGGAATCTCTAACTTGTAATACGTCGAACCACCATGTTTTTTTGTTTCTTTTTTCAACTCAAAAGTAAACTTGAACCACACAAACCCCCATTTGAAAAATCTAATTCTAATCAACTCTGCCAGCATAACAGGAGTTTTAAAGCGGATCCTGCTGCTACTGGCCATAAAAGCCAGTGGAAAGAAAAAGGAAAATAACTTTTCATTGATAGATTCAAGAGCAGGTGATTTAGGATGCATTTTTGAAAATATGAAAATTGTGGCATTGAAAAAAAAATTCTGACCAAGTTCTTTTTTTTCTTTTTTTTTCGGTTGCTGTCACTAACCAAATGCTGTGCATCCTTTGGTCTATGGGATTCACCCCCTGGTCAAGCAAACAGCACTGGTATTCTGTGAGGTCAGGAAATGCCTCCACTGATAAAAAAACATTATCCACTGAGCAGATACCAATCCGGCTTTGAACTTCTCTCCTTCAGCACTCACAGAACCGACTGATTTAAATCAGACTGGTGTGTGGACCGCAGCTTTCTGGTCACGCTTAAATGAATTAGTGTCTTCCTGGTTCTGGGATTTAACTGTAGAATATATTCAAAGCAAACACGAGAAGCTTGTGTCACAAATAAATGGACCAGAACACACAGTAGGGCTCAGCAAAAACTCACCCAAAAAGCAGAAAAAACTCCTAAAACACCAACCAACATGCAGCTAAAAACCTGCTACCAATGCTTAACCGTCCTACAGACGTTAAGATTTAGATGCCATTATAGATATTTGGCACGCAGGTTCATATCTTTTTATTTTGAAGTCTAATGTCAGCAACTCCCACACACCAGACACAAGACAACCCCCCCCAGCATTTGTCGATTATGAAATCAGCACGCCACTTAAGAGGAAGAGAGACAATATCTTATCTTTGCTCTGCTCACTGGCTCAGTCCTGGAAATGGTCCCTCAAACTGCTTTTGACTAGTTACATTTCACCCTAAATCTTACTTTTGTCACATAAAACAACTCAGAAAACGCAATGATAAATTCACCTCAAGAAAATTGCACTTAAACTTCAAATAAACTAACAGCTATAAAAAAAAAGTTATTCAGGAGAAAAATGTCTGAATTATATTAAAATGGTAGTTTTGAAAGAAAGAAACAGGTTAAATTCATAGTTATGATTTTCAAAGAGCCTGTAGGACTTTACTTGCTCTTTCTGTGGGTGCGTTTTTCACCGTATGTGAAATGTGCTCTTTAACATATCAGGCAGGAAAATAAGTGTGTCTTGCAAAACACAAAAAAGAAGAAGATGTTGAGACATTTCAGTTAAACAGCAAAGGCGAGGATTCAGTTTTAGACCCAACACGTTCATCTGTGAAAAAGGAACAAGTGCTCACACTCATTTTTCACTTTTAAATCTAAATTAGAACAGAGAAATGGCTTAAAACATGATTATCGTGGGCTGCATGAACGTGAATCAGCTTTGCAGAGCCGGTGTGTGTTTATGGTCGTTGGCAGGATGTTAACCACCGTGATACTAGAGGTGTGAAGGTGTGGCTACGAAGCCCGTTTTGGCTAAATGTGCATCTGCACATCTGTGGTTTTGCTTTCCAAATCATTGAAATGAATTTCTATTTGCTTTACAAGGTTTAATCGCCAGCTAAACGGCACAACGCCACGATTCAGCTACATCCCACAAACCAGAGATGTATAAAGTACTGGAGTAGAATAGAAGTACAAGTCTCATATTAAAAAAATTACTTGAGTAAAAGTAGAAGTGTAGAACAACTTACTTAAGAGGAAGTACGGAAGTAATCACAATTTTTTTGTACTTAAGTATTACAAGTAGAAGTATTTAAAAAATTGCTACTCAAGTATTGAAAGTACAAGTATGAGTAAGAGTACAAGTACTGTGTATATTTTTAAAAAAGGCAGTCGAATGTTTGATAGATATTGTTTATATTATTTCATACGTGTGAAAGGCCATACAGGGGTTTACAAAAAACAGGAAAAAAAACCCAAATAAAGCATCTCAAAAGGCCAGAGGGGCGAGTTAAGCCTGGTGGTAAAACCTTAAGATGGAACAGCCCAGAAGCTTCAATATGATGCATCAAGCTCTTCCACCAACAGAATAACCACGGCCTCCAGATCACCTGACCAGGTTTGGGTCTTCACCAGCTACTGGGAAATACCCCAGTAGGTCACAGACAATCTCGTAATCTTTCGGGAGGCATTTTTTTTATAGGCTATGCTTTATCGCTCAAATCGGCCAATGAGAAGCCAGCTTCCCAAACCCTGACAGAGCTATCTACAGCTCTGGCTCTGACTCTACGACTGATACGAATGATTCATTACGTTTACATATCAGTAATGAGTAACGAATCAGCCCGTGAAAGTAAAAGTAAAAGTATTAAATTGCTCAAAAATACGTGGCGGAGTAAAAGTAAAAGTAGGGAAAAAATATCTACTCCAATAAAGTACATATACCGCATTTTGGTACTTAAGTACAGTACTTAGGTACCACAAAAGAGGGAGCAAACAAAAGGCTACAGCCTTAATCATCCCAAAGTGCCGGTAAAGCAGTCCGACCCAGCGACCTACATTCAGCTCCAAGAGGAAGTGTCTCTGTCGAGGGTCTCATCTGCTGTGGATCTATTATTGGCTCAAAGGAAGGATGGCAAAGAGACGGGCCGTCAGAGCATGTGACCTTAGCTAAAGGTGGAGGCCTCGTGTTTGTCCCAGACAATAGCAGCATTTAAAACAGAGAGAGGTCGGGCAGCCTCCCCAGAGCCGATACAGCCCCAGTTTGTGGCATCCACCAGGATCCAAATCATCTGCTCTTGATCTTTTTACATGGAGCAGATGATAAATTGTTGCACAACAAAGCCCTATTGGGCCACGCCAGCCTCTATTGTGTGATTCAGAGCAGCAAAACCCTGGCAGCAGACAATAGAGGGTCACTGTAGAACGCCAGAAATAATCACAACAATGACAACCTTCATATTTATAGTTGCAAAGAGACTCCCCACTGCAGCGCTTTAGTGCTTTGTTATTAACAGGAAAATCTGCCTCCCGCCAACAGTATCCACAACTTCTCTTCTTTGGCTGCCACTAGAAATGCAAATACAACAATAAAAGAAATGTAAAGTCACATCTAAGGCACAGATAAACCAAAACTATCCAGAGGGGACGTCAGATTTGGATAGAAAAAGGCTTTTTAAGCATCGGTAGCCAGACAGAGATCACTGGGTCAGCGTGCATCTGCAGAGGTTTTCCTGAGTGAAAATGAGGACACGCTAACGCAAAAACAGGCGGACAAAGGAGGAATGGAGAGCTCCACAGATAGCAAGTGGTCAATATGTCATCAGAGGGGACGACAGAGGGTCGAGGTGTGTGGACCGGCTCTCAGATAGACTCAACCAAAGGTCTTTTGTCCCTTTGCATTATTTGAAAAGAGGGGATGTTAGTTGACTGTTTGCTATCAGGTCAGCAGGGTGAACAGGAAAAGAAATGAATGAATCTCTCCAGATTTGTTGTACACGCAGTAAAGTAAAGCTTGCTTGTAATAGTGAGAGAGAAAGGGAAATGCTTTTTTAATCGAATAGTGTGTGTCATTTCGAATCAAGACTCTCACATCAGGTGTTTACACTCACAACCGCACAGCACCGATGTCACACTTTAAAAAAAAACATTCGCTTCTCTTAACCACTGCGCTGGTTAAGAGACGTGAGGTGCTAACTTTGCTGCACATTTCAGTCCAATCATCAGGCACGATGCACTTAAAGCTGCATTTCCTGTTCAGCCACACTCAAGAAATGGAGATCATTCAGACACCTCCTTTATGGCCTTTGATACGCAACAGGCTGAGCTTCACATCCTTCCTGCAAGAGGAAGCCGGTGTTCATCTGCCTGTTTTGCTCCGAATTTCATGAACAACTTCATGAACTTTCAATCTGGATTATTGTCAGGTCTTTAACGTTTGTCTCAGCCGTCCAAACTGGTGGCAAAAGAGCTAATCCTAAAACATCTAAAGATAACTACTCATATTGTTGGCAAAGGCTTGTCTTTAAATTCCTAAGTTTCTCTGTAACTATTGGTCTTTTTACAACTTACAGTACTTTGGGAAACAAAAACACATCTAAACCTGTCAAGAATTAAAGGGAAAAATGCCAATTTAAGACTTTGGATTGAAGAAAATGTCCCAATTAACAAAGCTTATGATCAAGAGATGCATTGCACTCAAATTGGTTGTGTTTTTTTTTGTTTAAATACACCTTTTGTGCATTCAGGAACAGAGACTGATAATATTTCTTACTCTATTTGAAGGCCAAATGCCTGTGTTTGTATTTACTGTGTTGTAACTACATGTTTTAATAGAGCCTGACCATTGATGGGATGGAAGACCCTCCTATCTGTAGGACACAGAGCTTCATGACATTGTAACTAAGCCGCGCAGCCCCAATTTATCTGTATCTTCCCTGAACATGAACGTCTTCGGGGGGCACGAGGGGAAACTAAATGTAATTTTTTTTTTTTAAGCAGCCGAGGGGCTGAACAGTGAGCCCTGGATGGGGATTCAATGTAACTCTAAGATAAGAGCTGAGCTTCCTCAAGAAACCCGTCCAGGCCGATAGACTTTCCCGGCTCCTGTCAGCCAATGGGAGGCTGCGGCCTCTTCAGGCCCTTTAGGGGCGGTGGGATCCATCTGTAACTGTTGGTGAATCAGCAGCCTTTTGGTTCTGTTGACTGTAACTTCTACATCCTGCTGAGGCCAAGAAGCCACGGGCGAGGCTCTGGTTCTGCTATTGTTTGCTTTGACTAAACACACTTAGAAAGACTGCTTCTGTGTGTAGACCGTCACACAAGAAAGCCCTAAATCAACACCAAGAGGGCTTATGTTTACACGTAGCCGTTATCTATTATTAGAGGGATTTTTGTCAGAGATCAATGATTACTTTCCCTTTTCCACTTTCATCAGTTGTTTGGATGCCATCTGGTGGCCCTTAGTTAGCCTCTTATGCACGGGAAAGAACTAAATCTTTCTCAAATCTGTGCACTTTCTGCAACCCTGACACAAAAAATAAAAAGAAATAACCAAAATGGTCAAAGGGGCCGGATGTATGGTTTGTTAGTCTCTAGTCAAGAGGATCAAATCCAAACAATTGCAGCAGCTTAAACTGTTTAGTCTAGTTTTGATATCGTCGAGGAAACGGAGCTCAGGCAGCTCGGGGATGACATGACCCTGAGGGAGACCCCGCTTCTTTCAGGCTAATATTTCCTGCTTCCCCAAATAAGTGAACGGCAGCTTCCAGACGGCCTTCAGCCCACCGGGAACGTTATCACCTCTGGTCCAAACAGCGCACAGCAGATGTTCCAGTCGAGTGAGAAACAGAACGCACATCCACCTCAAATATCGAAAAAAAGAACTCGTGCCCACAAGTTACACAAAATTCACATCAAGATTTTAATGACTTTCTTGAAGCTATTAACAGTCAGTGTCAATAAAAACTTAAACTGTACAAAAAGGGGTGTTTTCAGCAAGTGTGGAAGGAAAGAAGCGTTATTGTTTTAGAAACATTTTCTCAACTTCATCCATCCAGTCACATAGAGATTCTTCCTCAAAGTCCCTGGGAGGAAAGGACACACAATACAATATATTTCAGAAATGTTTTCATAACTTGGAGTGGTTCTTTAATAATACAAAGCCAGCACATTCCATACATCCAGCAGTACTCCGTGAATGCATTAATACTCAATGTGAATCGTGTTTATTTTAGCAGGTGCTGACACACAGCCAGCCTCAGAGCTATTTGGACAGCGACACGGCTTTTGTTATTCTGTCTGTCTACCCAAAAAATAATTTTATAGCCATTAATGTGGGTTTAAAATGCAGAATCTCAGTTTTGCATTCTCAGTAACAAGGCTTTTAGCCAGAGCGGTCCTGGTACATCAGTATTACGCATTACGTACTACATTACGTATTACAGCAGTATTAGTATTAGGCATGAGCTCTGACCAGCCTAGAACAGAGGGCTCAGACCAACGGGGTCTGGAGAAGTTTAGATAAGATCAGAAACCACCACAGTGTCCATTTGTGTCCTCAGATAACTGAGAAAATAAAAACATGGGCTGGTACGGGAATGTTTTTGGAATCACCTAAGCATTAAAACCCTCAAGTAAGCGTAACTAGACATTTCATTCAATCGATATTTTTTTAAAATAGAGTATTGGGATGTTTTGCAATGACATAATCGATTCTGGGCACAACTTGAAGAATCTAAAGAAGGAAGGAAGACGGTCTAATCCATGTTTGTTATTAAAAATGAATGCTATATGAATTGGACATGTTGCAGTTTTAATGAGCCCAGCATGCACAGTCTGTTTTGTTAAAAATGTAAAAAACAGACAGCAGAAATACCACTGGGACTTCTGAACTTATATGAAGAATAAAAACCAAAACCACCAGGCAGGATGTCTTTTTCTTTTTGTTCTGCTGATGCATCCCGCTGACTCCCACATAAATCATAAGGTAGTGGTCAGTCTTACGTGTCCTCGTCATCAGAGCGGGGCAGCAGTCTGGACTCATCCGCCTCCACTTCTGGATCAGGACCATCAGGGTCGTCGCCCTGGGCCTGAGAGAGGGGTCCCACCAGAGGGTCGACGTCTGAAACCAAAAATAAAGCATCACACAGAGCCTTTTTCCATCAGATACAACACTGCAATGCCCCCATTAACCCAGTAATGCCAAATGTATCATATTTGATATATACGGTTTCTGATTTTTTTGTGGCTGACACCTTTTGCATAATTTAGTGGTAAAAACTTTGCTCAAAATCCTATTGTACACAATCAGATACACCTGATAACAGGGGGCAGAAGACTACACAAAAAATAATCTTGACTTATCGCATAGTAATAAATGATTAATATTAAAAAATATATTTCAGTTTTTTCATTTTACATATTTTGTTAAAAGGCCAAATAAGGAATTGAAACCAAAAAATAATAATAATAATTTTCTGTTTAGTTTTATTCTTGGATCAGGCTTTAAAGGGTTAAGAAAGCTTCATATATATATATATATATATATATATATATGCTGTTGTTTTATTTCTGGAGTTAGTAACAAAAATTCCCTCTGGGATTATTAAAGTATTTCTGATTCTGAAAGCATCCTTTAACCTGCTGGGCGGCTCCTACATGACCCCAGCCTGTCACACATCTACAAACCTCCTCTACTGATCAGAAAGGTACTGAAGGCTCTGTTGAGCTGGGCCTTCTCCAGGAAACCCAGCAGCCTCTCGGGGGGGGCCCTCTCCCATTTTCTCCTCTGCTTGCTGTCTTCTGACGTTTCTGACACACCTGGAAAAACAAGGGGGAAACATTCCAGCGATGTTGTCTCTATTCTCTGACGTTTCAGTTGTCCGTCTCAGGAAATGAACGATTCCCTTCTGCTGCCCGGTACCTGGGGAGGGGCCGGCCAGCGTCTGGCTGGGGAACGACAGCAGACTGGCACCGGCTAATGCCTGGAGCACAGCCTCCGGGGGCTCCTTCAGCCACTGCTTTCGAGGGCAGGACTCTGGGGGTCCAGCGGTGCCTTCAGGCACAGCATTGGCTTCAAAAAAAGAGATTGCATGTTATAGAGGCATGGATGTGTTGAGCACTGGTCACAAAAGGGAGTGAGTGTGTTTGAATATGTGTCTGTGTGTGTGTGTATGTGGGTGTGGCTGGGTTTGGATGACGGCCTGATAATTATCACCTGTGTCTGCCCATGGAGTTTGTCTTTTGTTTGTGACAGAGAGGGTTGACATAGGGGCCGATATTTTCTGTTGACCGCAAAGTAACCGCAAAGTAACAAATCAATAGCCAAAGTATCTTTATATTCAATATACAATCTTGTCAACGTGTATTATGCAAGAAGAAGAAAAATAAACACCCTTCAACCAATATTGGAGTCAGGTTTCATCATTAGAGTCAGCGAGTCGTACAGAGCCCTACGTCCTTCCCTCAGTGACTAATTTGGAGTGCGATAGTCACATTACACATGTGTTTTCCCACCCAGTAGCACATCACACTTTCTACAAATAACCCCTTTATGATGAGCTGTTACTACAGAGAACCACATAGGCTCTACCTTCAAATGTCGACGTGTGAATCAAACTCTTCTCTCCCAGAAAAGTAGCCACTTTCTCTCCTTGTTCTCTGTCCCACCGGCATGCACGCCTCCCCTCTTTCTGGTTGTCTATATCCTGTGAAGAACTCAAAGCTAGTTCAGAGAATCAAACACATGATAAAAGCTCAGATGGCATCAGAACTAACAGCCTCTTACCAAAAGTCAGATTCCACATCGGGTAACCACAGCTGAAGAAGATATGCAAGAATCTAAACACACTTTTCAGATGCATGGGAAGCTTTAAAGAAATCTCCTGATGTTGTATCCGAATACGATACTCATTTTCAAAAGTATCGATACCACACCCCCCTTCTCTCTGATTTATTTATGTATTTATTTACGTTGTTTATGACCATTAACAAGACGTTAGCCTTGCTAGCAGCGGTTAATGGCTAATAATAACATGCTACCCTTAATCAAGTACATATCCCAACTCCGCCCACATCCAAGTCAGCCATTTTGATTAAGTCACCAATAGGAAGATCCCAGGCAAGAAGATCCTAATTGCTTCATGGCAATATAGACA
Organism: Menidia menidia; assembly: GCA_907169785.1. NCBI lineage: Eukaryota > Metazoa > Chordata > Actinopteri > Atheriniformes > Atherinopsidae > Menidia > Menidia menidia. Next base: position 1,776,798 of record CAJRST010037777.1, read on the forward strand.
TTAATTTAAAAATAGTGAAATGAATCTTGCAAACACTGAATCGAATTCTATACATAATATTATGTTAAAATAGTGGATGTTAAATAGGTTTGTACAATAAGTCCAAACAAGTTTAACCCAAAAATATTTATTTATCACATTTATGAAAGCTGGAGGGTTAGGGTTAGGGTTAGGGTTAGGGTCATTAATGTGGGCCACCAGTCACGATAACATCAGTAACAGGTCAGTTTGAAATGAAAGACACAATTCAGTTCAATTTGGGGGTCTTTGTTTTTATCCTTGTGGTATCGAAAATGGTATCGAGTATTTTCCTGAGTATCGGTATCGAGTTGAAAATTTTAGTATCGTGCCAACCCTACCTGTGAGGGCAAATGTTTGCGCAGGAGCCTGGAGGCCCGGTGAGAGCTCAGGATCGTGTGCACGGAGGGTCTGTCCTTGGGGTTGGTCTTAAACATCTGCCGGACTAAGTGCTGCAGCTCGTAGGGGAGGCGGCCGGGAAGCGGAGGGTACGCGCCCCGACACACCTTCAGAATCAGGCTCTTCCAGCTGGGCGCCTGGAACTGGACACGGGAAAGAGGCGTGAGAATCCCTGAGACTACAAACCAAACTGGAACAAAAGAAATACAGTACACCGCGAGGCCCAGAGTCAAACCCAGAAAAGGTGGAGGGACGGGGAGTACCGGGTGTCTCAGGGTGCAGAGCTCATAGAGGACACAGCCCAGCGACCACACATCACTGCAAAACACACACACACACACACACACACACACACACAGAAGGGCTTATTGTTTCTTTCGTCATGGACTCACACGGTTATGGAACTAAAAACAAAGTCAGACACCAAAAACTGAGGATTTCTGCAGTTTAACTGACTGTTGCCTCGTCCAATCAGGCAGGCGGCAGTTTTCAAAATGATGCGATCACACAACTATACTCCAAAATATCTACCAATAAGAAGAAAATCTAATGATTTACCACACAACTCATTATGTTTTAATAGAACTACATGCGACATGTGAAAAGGCTGCGACCCAGACTCAGACTTTAGTCTTCATGTCTCTGTGGAGTCGCTTTTTTCTTTAATGCTTTCCCCAAAACATGCTTCAAAACCATCTACAGCCCCACAAGCCTGCGTCTAAAATAAATGAGAAATCCCACATCTTTTGAAACGTACCTCTTATTGTTGTAGGGTTTGTTTTCCCAGATTTCTGGAGCCACATAGTACGGCGTTCCCACATAGGCATGAGCATACGCCGTAGAGCTGTGACACATTTAGGATTAAATTACACCCAGCAGAGGAAAATAAAGCACCGAGCATCCCCCCCCCCCCACACACACACTCGCTGTACCTGTTCAAAATGCAGGCAGAGCCAAAGTCCCCAAGTTTGATCTGACCATCTTGTGTCAGGAAAATATTCTAAGAAGGAATATGATAAAGTAGAGGCGGTTTAAGAAGAGGAATGAGCAACATTAGCTGTTGGTGACTGTTTCTCTTGATGATTAAATTAATAAAACTGATAAAATATCAATGAAAGTAGTCTCTTCTACAAGCAAAGACAGATGCATTACTATTAATAAACAACACATAAATTATACCTTGGACTTCATATCTCTGTGTAAAACCTTCTTATCGTGGATATACTGGGTCCCAGCACACATTTGGGCAAACCACTTTAAAATCTTGCAAAAGAAAAAGAAACAGTTAAAAAAAAGGATAAAAAAGCAGATGAAAAATGTACAGATAATCCAAGCCTACATTTTCAATCCCGAACTGAGTGTTTTTCTGCAGCTGAATCCTCTGGAGCAGATCCCCCCCTCCGCAGTGTTCCATCACAATGCAAAGGAGGTCATCCACTGAACACACACAATCACATTTCCTTCGCTGGAACCCAAATAATTAAAACCGGATTCCCCCAAAACATCATTCTTGTATATTTAAAAGGAGCACCGAGCGTTCAGTTACCTTCAAAAGCCTCCCGGAAGGCCACGATATGAGGATGCTTCATTTTGGACAACAAGACGGCTTCTCTCAGAGAGTTGTCCAATTTGGACTGAATCTATAAAAATGCAAATCCAGGCATTAATGCAGTCACATCTATGCAAAACAAACAGTCTGCAGGGATCAGTGTGGACAGCAATCTGGTGGTAGGTTATCAGAGGGGGCAGGTAATATTTCTCTATGCAATCTCTGTATTCAAATGTCGTCCAGACAGCGATAGTTTCTCATTATGCCAGGCTGAAAACAACATCTGTTTGTTTATATCAATATTTTGTCCGCATTATTATTGGCCTCCCGGAAATATGTGCCACACTGGGCGTATTTCCAATTCCCCAGAACGGGTTGTGGCAGGAAATAAGAACACGTGTGGGCTGCTTCATTTACCTGTGCTTGCACCTACCTTTGGCAGCTGGATTTGCTTGATCACGAGTTTTTCCTGAGTTATTTTACTCTGGACCAACACAGCTCGACCGAAAGAGCCCTCCCCGATGACCCTCAGGTGAGAGTACCTCTCCATTGATAATCAAACCACAAAAAAAGATACAACACTGGACAAAACACAGCCAGCCCAACAAAAGCGGCTTTAATTTACTGACTTTGTTGTTAAACTTGATTCTTAAATGATGCAAACACATCCCACATCTACCTGGACGCGTGCGGTTTTGTTTGGCGCATCACTTCCTTATTATTGTATGACGTCAGCGTAAGTCAGTTGTTCGGTATGGCCGCTAGATGGCAGCAGATAATAATTCCTGTTTGTGAAATGATCAATTTGCTGTATTTCTTTAGGGTTGTAAGAATTTGACTTATTTTTCACTTCAGCTAACCGGTACAGAGATTAAACTCTGACTAATAATGAGCAAAAAAAAAAGTTTGGATAGCTCAAATATCAATCTTTGAATATAATCTCCCCCAGACAAGTTCTACTTCTGCTTTTGGACCAGGAAAATTAGCCATTTTTGGTCAGTGTTCATGATCCGTCTCCAGCAGTGACCTCTAAGTGAGCAGGGAGGTGCTTTCTCCCAAATGGAGCCACTATAACTATACTCATAATATGTGGAAAGAATGTGTCTGGGTGTGGAGTAACCCCACAGTGTGGGAGGGAAAAGATGTCCGTGATAAAAATATAATGCAGAAGCCTGCAACAGTTCCCTTCCCTTCCCTTTCATAGCGAAAATACTGCAGACGTTTGAAGGTAATTTCATGTGGCATCACCATTAAGTGTCAGCTAGTGGTCTGAGCACCCAGAATGGCTAATTCAGTTATTGAAGGCTTTTTCAGTCAAAATGCTTCCCACGTACATAGTGTCATAAAGTAAAATACCACGTATCAAGTGAATTCAAAACAATGGTTTTCTTCTTTACAACTATAGTTAACCAGCTTTATTCAGATGAAGAAGGGAAACCTGCCACTTTCAGCCATATAAAACACATCACCGCCTACCAAACCATTGAAAAGAAACCGTCGAAAATGAAACAGATTTTTAAGAGTTTTGGTAAAGATTTATAAAAATAACAACATTCACATTTGATTTTACTCCTCAGGCTCCTTCAGAATAAGATGACAGCAGCAGAGGAAATTATCTGAGTGTCCTCTGTGGCTCCATCTGCATGTGAGCCACTCAAAGCATCTGCCACTTCTCATTTATATCAGTAGACGAAGTGAATCAAATTATAATAACGTGGTGAATTTTTAAAGCAATCCATAAAATATCTTCGTTAAGAAAAGATAACTGGAGCTCCTGCTGAGGGATCACCTGTTGTTGGTCAACTCAGGGACAACTCTGGACAAATCAAGCTCAGAGTTAAACACATCATTAATACTCCGTGGTCCTTATCAGCAAACCTGAACTACATCTACACCAAACAGTGGGTCTCGTTTCAAAGGTTTACCTCATTATGTCGTATTTCTGTGCTTTGGCAGTGCTCCGGTTCCACCCATCAGCAAATGGGGAGCCACAGGAGGAAAATAATAGCAATAATGAGGCGAGCTGGAGCAGTTAGCGAACAGCCCTGGAATCACGCTACACGAGCTGTTTGGGGAAATGTGGGGGACGGTTTTTGTTTTTCTTGGCGTGTCAAAAAGAGGTCTGAGAGGATAGACGCGATTTAAATGGGTGGAGACACATGCAACTTTTACAGGCAGACAAGACAAACACAGCTCTTCATTTCCCATTCTGTGAAAAGGGGAGGGGGGAATCAGCGAATGAGGATGATGTACAATCTTTCCCCGATCTATCAGGTGGATTAAGAACAAAGGAAAATAAAGACATTACTGATATCTATCTGAAGCTGTGTAGGTGTGTGTGTTCATGGTTCACAGATCATTATGAATTTATGTTTAATTTATGAGAAAAGGTGTACTGAATGTACTGTTTCTATAAGAGTTATAGCAGGCGTCTTTGTGATACAGAAAACTTTAAAATGCAATAGAACAACACATGGTATTGGTCCAGTGCTGTAACTGTTCTCTTCTAGGTTTTGCAGCTTTATAAATAATGAAAGACAAATGACTGTAATGAAGCAGCGGTGGAGCAATAAGAGCTCCAAACAAATGACGTTACCGTCCTCCCGAGCAAACCTTTCTCATATCAGCTGGGCCTCCATGGGCCAGCCTAATCTAAGACACATGTATTAATCTCTGTTTGAATATTTGATCTCATCTATACAACCAAATAAACACAAAAACAAATGAAGGTCTTTGGAGAAAATATGCCGTCTTCCAACTGTCGCTTTATAGCTCTCAGTGCTGGGAGGTCTGCAATCACATGTGAGCTAAACTTATCTATTTATACATATTTTCTATTACTCTTATATTGTAACGTGATGTCTTGCTGGTCTCAGTGGTGTTTTGTGATTGTAAATCTATTTACCAGACAAGGTGCACGCTCGCAGTCCATCAAAGACCCAATAAACACCAGAGAAATCAGTAAAGATTGTAAGCTGTTGAATATAAAATGGATATTTGGGGACAATATGACATACTGATACAATATACATGAAAGTCAACGTGTTATTTCCCAGCTGGAATATTATACAATACGATGTATGTATGAACAAATAGCCTCACGTTCAGGCAGAGATAGAAGTTAGGTAAAGAAAACTCACTGTGAGGAGCTATATAGATAGATAGATAGATAGATAGATAGATAGATAGATAGATAGATA
>CAJRST010037777.1:1781973-1935394 GCA_907169785.1 Menidia menidia
AGATAGATAGATAGATAGATAGATAGATAGATAGATAGATAGATAGACAGACAGACAGACTGTTCAATGCTTAAAAGGAGCTGCTTTTAGACATATTGGTTTTTCACTGAAGTGTTTTTCTTTTAAAAAAACCAGACAAGTCTAAAGGAGGTTCAATTAATTTTGGAAGAAAAGAACCTGAATTGTTCAATATTTTTTCATTATCTGGATGTCATCTTTTTGGAATTACTGCATAACCTTGTTTTGTCCCAAAGAGATTAAAATTCAAGGAGGATAATATCTTTTCTGTGCATCTGCTATTATTAAGGACATTATCACAGCTACTCACCGGGTGTGTATAGAGCTACTGCGTTACAACATTATGTTTCTGAAATGTGATTTAGAACAGCTTAAAGTACAGATAAGGTAGGGAAGAATGCCTCAGAGTGGAGCTTAACAATGATTGCAGTTCAGGCAGAAATATGTTCCACAACTAAAAAAAATCAGTTTCTTAACTAATTCAGAAGAGAAAGCTTTTTGCATTAGCACACCCCCATAAACATGCAAGGTTATGGAAAATTCAAGGATATCAGAGGCAGCGGCTTCTCGAACCGTAAACGAACTTTCTGTATTACATTTAAAACTTGTAGGAAATAAAGAAGACCAAACAATGTGATAATCTGTTTCCTTATCTGTTCAGACAGCTCCGGCTCTGGAATGCATCGGTCTGAATCCTTATTGTTGTCAATAAAGAAGGCTTTGATAAATTCAAGGTAAATTCAACACATTCTTGGACAGTCATGTTTGAATAACAATCAGATGACTGGGTGACTAAACAAAATGAGGACATTTTAAGACATTAACGCTCTTCAGGATTTTATTTGATTTGCTGAAACACTAGAAAAACTGATATTTAAGAAATGACAGGACATTATGCAATATGTGGAGACCAAGAAGAGACTAAAATCCTATTAGCAATATCAAAAGAAAAAAATCTCATGGATAACACAGGTTGACAAGAAATAAAATTAACTCCCAGAGACTATCTCCCAGTGAGAAATATTTCCAATGCCTTGCTGATATATTATTAAATACAGATTGAGCAAAAGCAAACATTAGATTTAAAAAAGACTTTTGCTTACTTCGTGAGAAAATACACAAATTCTTTAGGTATGGAAAAAGCTATTTTTATTCTCTATCAAGCTATTAAGATATACACATTATACAATCGTGCTGCTCCCTCAAAAGAAGAGCAGAGCTTTGGTTTCAAACTGGATGCAGGAATATCTCAGAGTGCACTTTATTAAAAACCCTCAGCTCAGATGAAAAAAAAGAGGACTTTTTAGACACTTCGTGTAACAAATATGTCATCATATTAAAACGCAACATAAAGCAGCATCGCCAATGACCTGAAAAGGTTTGAAGGATAAAAGCTCGGGCATGTTTCTCCTGGGAATCCTCGACTCTTTAAAGGAGGTTCACACCCAACAGGAAGGTGGGGTTTCTTTAGCGAGCGGCTCAGAGAATGCTGCTCTTGCATCTTCTCAGCATAGATCTTACATAACAACCAGCCTCCTGTAGGGTCCTTGGATATTTTCACTCTTAATTGTGTGTTTTTTCCCCAGTCTCTATAGGGGGATTTTTCTGAGTGAGAAAGAAGCTATGAAGCTGGTTTTAGATGGCTCAGCAGAACGCCATTCATCATTTAATGAAAACTCTGCCTGTTCTGTGAACTTTGAGAGGCTCGGTGAGGAGTCTGTGCTTGCCTGGAGATATAATTTTAGATATTTGGGAAAAATCGGAGGAACTGTACCTCTGGTTGTTTGGGTGTTTCACCTTGGTCTGAAGATACACGGCTGCTGCCTGAGTTTGAGGTTAAATGAAAGCTTGCTCTGTGATGCTAGTTTGAATCCTAAAGATGACATCTGTCAGGGAATGCCAGAGGAGGATCCTGCTCGTCTCGTCTCATCTTTCACGGCCAGTCTCATTTTAGGGGGCAATTTTAGAAAAGGTTGATGAAACGGAGCTTTGAGGCAACATGCCAGCCGTGTCACACATGGAGACTTTGTTGTTTGACTCGTCATGGGAGAACTGGCGCATCGTGAATAATGTAATCTCCATCCCAACCTGGGTGATTCACTTACAGTTTTCGATATAAAAGAACTGCATAAGTTGGAAACCAGTGAGAAATTTTCTTTCGGTATCCGGTATTTCCCTCTTGTGTGGGAATAACTACAACCAAATGGATCCAGTAACTTTTGAGAAGATTTGCCCATTAACCTGGGGGAATTTTAACTTATTCCTACACAAAACAACCCCCCAGAAACAATCTTTACTTTTTCCATGACATATTAGAGTTGTGTAAGTCTGCATTTCTTAACCCTGGTCCTTAAGGACCACAATCTTGCATGTTTTCTATGTTTTCCAACTTTTCCTGCACACCAGATTCAAATGCTTGGGGCAGCTTTCAAGCTCTGGAGAAGTTTGATGAAGACCCATTCATTTGAATCGGGCTCGCTGGAGCAGGGAAACTCACAGGACAGAAACACTCCACTGGCTTTCAGGTTTTCTTACTGAATGACATGAAGGTCTCATATACAGAAGCCTGATAGGTAAATTGTGTGTTTTTCAGACCATCTGAGTTGTTTCTTCATACATCATTTATAGTTTATAGGCTCCACATAAACTCAGACTTATTCAGGTTGTCCGGGTTCTTCGGTAGCTCGACTGAATCTCCAATGGGAGTGTTGATGTCATTCAGCTGGACTTTTCCAGAAGGTAAGATGAAAACAGACACATTAAAGCGAGACTCCTAACGTTATGCTGCTAAATTTAAACAAAGCTGAGTTGCCTTGCTTTGCAAAACAATGAGGAACCAGCAGGACCAAGTCCTTTACCTCTAACTTCTGACAAGAACTAGCTTGAGGACTTTATGCTATTCAAGCTTCTCTACACTGTAAGCGGGAATTTAATATTTCATTTTGAAATGATTTTCCATACAATGCACTTTCCTCTCAACCTGCAGACATAGTTTTGGTTCCTGGAAATTCCAAAGGAAGAGAGGAGGGCACAGCCTAACTGCATCAGGCCCAATTCCTGTGGAACCAGTTTCCAGGATGGGTTTGGGAGGCAGACATTACTTTTGAGTTTAGGGCCAGGATTTCATTTTGATACGGCTTATAGTTAGGGCTGACCCAGAAGACTCTTTTAAGATGTGTTGCTTCAGGCCAAGACTGCTGAGAGAGCTCCCATGATGCAACTGGCGTCGGTGTATTGCTTTGTTGTTGTTATTACTGTTGTTTTTCTCATTTTTTCTTCGGCCTTGCAGCAGGTGTCCTTTTCCTGGAGTTCTTGTGTTTTCTTGTGCCTTTGTCCTGTCCTGCCGTCTGCCTACAGGTGGATCAGATTACGGTTTTCCTACAGTCTGCCCAAGATGTCTTTTAGTGGAGAGATTTTTTTCTTCTATCCATGTATAAATCAGCAACATCTCACTGTGATAATAACATGGTTTTGGATTAAATTTGATTATTTCATTCTCTGTTTAAAAATCATTAAACATCATTAGACATTAAAAATGTTGTGAAAAGGTGTCAATAGAATGAATTGACCACATGTGTTCCCATTTACAGCTTTGACCTGCTCTGGCTCTCAACCTTAATGATGATATTCTGTAGAAATTATGTTCTACCAAATATTTCTACCAAATATTTTAAAATATAGCATCACATTTGTGCACAAAAAAGGTCACATTTTAGTTTATGCATTTGTAATTACGTCTGTATGTCCGTAAACATTGAAGCATGGTTATCTTCTGGGGGCTGGACATGGTCAGAGCAGTGACTTTGTTTTCCCCTGACCGTGGTGAATAATTGGACAGTGAATGCTCAGAGTTGTTTTATCGTTCCCCAGCTGAAGTGCACTTCAGCAGAATAACTGACCCCTGTGTGCTCCCGGGTGCAGCGCTGGTGGCCCGTGCTCCTCTCCTTACTGCCCATTAGACCTACAGCGTAACACGGTGGCTGTGTGTAATGCTTAAGTAATTATTGTAAAGAAACAGCTCACTTGTTAGCTATAATGACGCATATTTTTTCCATATCATATGCTTACTCGTGAGAAAATAGTCATGTGGTCAGCAATAAACAGTCATTGAGAAAAGTATTTTAACCATTTGAACCTTGTAATACTACAGTGAGCTAACAAAAGTGCTTTTATTTATGCCAACTGATCAGATTCTCTGGGTTGGGTGACATTTCTTAAAGTTTCTTGGCTCCTTTTAATCGGAGCCCGTTAGAATTTTCTCCACTGAGGACATTTTTGTGTGTTAAAAAGCCTGGGTGTCTCATGGGTGTGTTCTTTGTATTTAGTTGCTCGCTGACTTGCCGGGCGGCTTGAATGGAATAAGCCGTGGCTAATGTTATTACCATCACCTGTGTCTGGGCTGTTAAAATATGTGCGGCCTTCTCCTGGACTCCGCTGACCCCACGTAATAAGCAGCACCACTCCGCTCACTCCGCATAATCTGCCAAAATTGGAAGGGCCTTTTGTGAGTGCATGGTCTTTAAAAAGTAAACACTGACTTTATTAAAAACGGAGCGGAAATCTTTCCGAGCTCAAATACGCTCTCCCGGCCCGAACTTCAAACAAACCGCTAATTTGGAAACCCTGTGAACCGCAGCGCATGCATCCCTGAGCGTGAACCAGTGAACCTCGAGCCCGTAATCCGCTCGTGTCTGTGTGTCTGCGGGCTTCTGGAAACATCTAGAAACATCCTCTCATCATCTCTGGCCAGGCGGGCCGTTTGGTGCACGGCATTGTGGATTCCCTTTACTTGCCTGTCCATTGTAACATGGTATTTGTCAGACCACTGACAGCACACACACACACTCTCACACACACACACACACTCACACACACTCACACTCACACACACACACACACACACACCTACACAGCTGATTAGAAGGCCCCTTGAGCAGGATAGAGGCTTGAACTGAAGCACTGTGGGAAAAAAAGAGAGAAAAGAGGATATGTGGGTGGGTTCTGTTTTAACCCCTTCCATACTGAAAGCCCCTGAAGTAGAAACTATTTCTGGAGGGCTGCTGAGCCTCTCTTTGAAGTGGCAGACTATTACTTGTTACACGTCTTAGAAAAATGCTGCGAGTCGGTGTGAAGGAGACGGACACTCTTTAGAGTGTGTTGGAGTGTGTTCATTTGTGGTGAAGCTGAAACATTGTGAGGGGGTTAAAAAAAAAGTGAAGGGCTTCACTGAATCTGTTCCACAGTGATCAGCTTACAGGGAGTTAGATTTTCTGACTTTATAGATGTGTTTCTGCCTGTAACCTATGCAGTAAAAATAATATTTTGTGAGGCAGTAGTTTGTCACAAGGGAAATAATTATCTGGAAAGATCTCTGTCTGAGAAAATAAAGTCCTATTTATCAAAGTAATGAATTGATATAGGGGGGTTTATCGGGCTGCAAACTAAACTTATACAACATGACATAAATACTAATGATTCAAAGTTTTCCTCCTGTCTTTAGTGATAAACTATCTGAGAATGAGAGCGCTGATACAAAAGGATATATTTTTGGTATTCTGTTCATATAGTTCTACACATTCTCTCAGGTTTTGAGCGATCCAGATTTGATTTTCAACTCATTCAGGATATGAAGCGATTACTCTTTTCCAGGTAAATGATTAACTTCTGCACGTTTAACTGCATATTGACCAACTCTGGTCATCACAACCCAACCTAACTGAACAATACTGGCCACAGGGAGCATGCAGTCCCCGTCCAGTCAGACTGAATTCCCCTCAGTTCCTGGATCCTCTTCCGTAAGCAGCTCTACGTCTTCGTTACCACACGTTTTGCATGTTTTAAGACAATCGGCTGCCAGGTTCTCGGGTCGTATGGCTCTCCCTGTCAGTCGGAGGAACGGCTAACGATATGAAAACAGAAGGCTCCGGCTTGACCCCAATACGTCTGCCGGGGCTCATCAGGCATCTGGCGGATTCTCCGTAACAATCAGTGCTGATATCAGTCAGGGCAGCAGATCTGAGAGCAGCTGAACGCGGAGAAGTGAGAATGGAGAGGAAGCGGGAGGGGGGGGGGTTTCTATTATCGCGTGGAGGCTGTGAGTTGTGAAGAAGTGGAACTGCTAATGAGCACCAAACACATGAGCTGACATCAGCTGCATTGAAAATGAGCTGACATCACGCGAAGGCTCAGATGTGGTTTGTAATCAAAGGAGGAAACTAAAACAGAGGAACAGGCGGCTAAAAATAGCAGCTCACACCTCTCATGACACTTGTAGCTGTAGCCATACCTGCAAAGAAGAGGTTAACATCAATGTTCCTCATACTCTGGGTTTTTTATGGCACCTTCAGATACCCCTTGACATTAAGCTGATAGGCTGATGAAGGCACAGCTGCTCGATTTCCCAGGGTACGATTACATCTCAGGCTTTGTTCTGCAGGATTCTCAGGCTTTGAAGAAGAGAAACTTGATCAAAAGGGAAATTCTCTGGCTGGAGGCCATGAGTTTTACTTCATCAATAACAGGAAAAAGTTCAAATCACTGCGCTGGCAGTCCTTATCGTCTTTATTGATTGGAGGGGGGAAAAGGACTCCCATATGCAGCGAAAAGCTACCGAGATAAAAAAAAAGACGTGGGAAAGGTTTTTTTAGGACTGTGAGTTCAGGATTTTGGTCCAGGCACGCTGTCACCAAAAAGACACGGCGGGATTTCGGTAAACATTTATTTACAAAAACAAAAAGCATGACCAAGAATATTTTGAGAGTGTATACAAAACGTTTGATAACATGATAAAATACATTACCGTACACGATGAATATCTTATGAATGTGTTAAATAAACTCTGCTTAGGTCTTCTGAGCGGAGGAGGCAGGAAGTCGGTGGCTCTGCTTTGCGTCGTCGGGATTATTGCATTTCAGGTTTTTGTTTTTAAGGCAAGAATGAGACACAGAGGAGCTGGAAACACTTCGGGTAACAACGAAGGAGTAGTACTTCTATTACTAAAGTTCTGTTGGTCACGGGGCACACTACCACATAAACATCAAGAGAGATGTTGGAGAAGAAGAAGAAGAAGACGTAAAAGAGAAAACGCCTTTCGCTGAAGTAAGGTAACACTTTTACAAACAGCATTGGTCCATACATCTTTCTTTAAGGAACATCTTTCAAGACAGGTATAAGCTTTCAAAGCTGTGTGTGTGTGTGTGTGTGTGTGTGTGCTGCTTTATGAAAGAGTCCCTGCAGTTGTCAGATGAGAGGTCTCGTAATGACACCCGGTGTGAGTCCACAGAGTCCCAGTCCTCTCCCTTTTGTGGTCCCGGTCCGGACCCGGTCCGCCTCACAGACTCCGCCCTCAGTAGGGGTACTGCTTCTGCTTCTTCCCGGCGAAACAGGACAGCCAGGTGCAGAGCAGCACGGTGGCGGCGGCGCCGGCGCCCGTGCAGTAGTACGCCCAGCCGATCTGACAGGAGCCTGCACAGCAAAAACACAGGATTTAGGAGAAGATCTCTTTTTATCTGTCTGTCTGTCAGGAAATCCCAAAAAGGCCACAAACGGATTCAAACCCAATTTGAACAGATAAACCTTTTCCCAAGGAAACCATCGTTCAATTTAGCTCTCGTAAGAATTTGTAGAAAAAGAATCAGCAATCGTAGGAAAAATGAGTGTAAATGCAGAACAATAACAATCTTTTTCCCTGAGATAAGATACTCTGCAGGATTCTTTATTGTGCTGTTAAAACATCATGAAAGTGCATCATGTTTCAAGCTCTAACCTCTCAGAACGGGGTCAGCTGCTTCACATTTTCGCCTCCTGCTTGTGAAAATTCTTTGAACAAGTGCACAGAACCCAGTTTAACCTAATTTGGAAACAAGTTGTTATGCAAGGAATGCATGCTACACACTTTTCTTTTGGAGACGAGTTGCACAAAATTTGGACTAAACCATGAAACATCAGTGTAATGCTGGGAGGAAATCCTAAGCATGTATGGGTTCAGACAACTGATGCCACTTTTCAGGAAATATTGCGATGGCTATCAGTAGAGCTCACAATAAATGTTGGATTTCATACAAATGTCTGACTGAGAATACATGATAATAAAACTGACGGCTGGATGGAGGTGGTGAAAGGAAGAATTACATTAAGAAATTAAATCAGTTGTGTTCTCACTGGATACAACAAAAACTGTGTCGTGTTACGTTTGTGTATTTACTAATCAATTAATCAAAATGATCAATGGGTAAATGTCCATTTCAAGAAGAAGAGTGACAGACTTTTTGTGGCTGACGGTGATTACTCTGAACGTATCGGCAGCAAATGTGCTCCTTATTGTCAGCTGGAAAATACATCAAGTGCCGACTGCACTGCTCATGATTAATAAATGAAAGTTTAATTAATGAGGGTGAAATTCAAACGAGGCAAACACATCATTTGTGTGAAATCTTCTGCTCGCATGGGAGAAAATCATCTTGTCATGCCGCTAATGAGAGTGGAGTGAAGCTGGAATAAATACAGTCTTAAACAAGATAATGTCATTTGCAAGTATAAGTGAATGGCACGCCAGTGTAAATATAATGTATCATGAGCCAGTTCTTTCACAGGGAAAATCACTAAACGGAAACTGGATACCCATCATAGCTTAGCATTTTGCAAGCTCTGAAATGTGAGTGATAATTGTGTTTTGTCACAGGGAATGAGATCTATCTTAATGAAATGGAGATGTTTCTTATGCAGATGCAGCTAACTGCTGAACTGTTGGATGAAGGTTTGATTCATAAGACAGAAATGGTGGTGCTAATCGGTTGGCCGGTTTTCCTGGTTGTATATTTATGTAGTTTTAATGGCCTGTGGCTGTCAAACACTCGTGAACACGTGTTTCTTTAATTTACGGTGAGAACTTGAACATAATTCTTATTTGGGTCTTGTTGCCTGTGGTTTCAAAAGACACCATAATCTTGAGTCAAATTGTTGTGAGTTATGAGTCGTAAAAACTACAGACAACACAAAAGATGGTTGTGGCAGATTACAAAACTGCCACAAAACGAAATCAGTTGATCCACTTGTTTAGACACAACGTCCTGACATGTATACAGAGAAGGCTTATGCAACAGGTTTGATTACTTTAGAGTTTGCTTCTTTTCCTCTTATTTTCAAGTGTTTTGTGCAACAGTTCTGCTGACTATTTCGGGACATGCGGCTTTTCACAACAGTCCTTGAAACCGACTATAACAAAGACTCTCAGGTGAGTCATTCAAAAGGTGCCCAATCTGATGGTTAAACCAGTGAACACATAAAATGTATTTTGCATCTAGCGGGCTGTTGTGAAGATGCAATTAACACATCTCGAATAGTACATTTGTACCAAAAATGTGATCCTTAAAGAGCTGTTAGATGAATGCTTTTTATATATCTTCATGTTGTGTGTTGTGTTCCCAAATGATGAAGGAAACTGGAGGACTAAAGAAGGTGAAGCACACCTTAAAAACACATCTACAGCAGATGGACAGAAAATGGAAAAGATCCAGCAAAGAGAGGTGCTCTGGGACCTTCAGTTGATCCATCTACTCTTCAGAAATGGTCTCCATGGAAGAAGCCGGTCTTAGGTAAGGGCTACAGGGAAATGGCTGAGGTATGCTGAATATCTGGGTTTGAGTGGAAACCACTGGCAAAATGTCTTAAAGGGGGATGAGTCCTCCCCAGTGCCTGGACCTCAACTTTTATTAAAGCTGTGTGGGATCACCTGACCGAGCAAAAAATAAAAGGCAGCCAACATCCAAAGAAGAGCTTTGGGATGTCCTTCAAGAATTTTTTACAGAGTACTAAATCACATGAAAGATAGTCTAAGAGGGTTCAAAGGTACAAATGCTGTCGCTGTCTTCCAAAAAAAGTATTGGCATTTATTTGTCAAAGCGGTTCCTGTTTGAAGAGCCAGACAGGAATTTGTTATAGAGTGGGGCTACAAAAGAATCAATTTCCTTGATCTTAACTGAAGCCTTAAGAAAAGATTGAATAGTGATTTTAACAAACACAAAATAAAATGAATTTTACACTGCACCAGTTCATTTAGTCAATATTTTCTTAACTGACGACCATTTTGTGCCATTTGAATCCAGACTGTCCGTCATTATTGATCCTCCAACGAGACGCTTGTATAAAATATTCAAACCTATGAAGACCATTTCAGTTGCATTCACCGAATAAACACATTCGTTTCACACAGCAAAAAATACATCAGATGATACTGGAACACAACAAATAAACCCCTCAAAGAAAAAGCGAAATCTTGATTTTTCAATGATGTAATCTCTGCCCTTTCTCCTCAGCTGTTTACAAATGTTGTACCCCTCAATCACGCTTATAAATGAAGTTTAAAAAAAATCAAGCACTTTTTGATTAGAATCAAATGAAAGAGCAGCTGCAGCATGAGCATCTCTTCCTCTCCCTCTGTGTCTGATAAAGTAGCATATTACTGCAAGTGAGAAAGTCCTGATAATGCCAGCTGCATACAGAACACAAATCAGGCTCTTAGCTATTCTCTGCACATATTTCCAGCTGTACAGCGCTCACCAGCTCCTGGAGGATCAGTGGACTTTTCATCATACATTCCAAACGCACACAAAACACAGCCCTAGCATGTATTGCAGCATTAGAGTCATCGGCCCGTTACATAAAATTACAAATGTATGAAGGATTTGAGTCTAATTTGGGGGCTTTGTGTTGGAGCTGTCAGTCTGAGTGTGAAATAGGAGACATTTTACCCAGCTGAAAGCGGGACGAGCTGTTACTGCAGGTCTGTTGGATTTCCTCGCTGTCCCATCCCAGTGGATAAAGAGCACAGCCTGACCCGATGAGGAGACCTGAGGAACACAACGGGAGAAGTAATGAGCAAAATCTGGCAACAAATTGCTACCAGGCGTTAAAGAAAAGCTAAATATAACTGGAGACTAATAAGACTTGTGACATTTCCAGTGAGGACATGTGCAGTAAAGACAAACACATGCTAAAATCCTATCTGGACTTTCCATATCTGGAAAGATTAGATGCATTTAAAACATATGGATTCCCATCAAGTCTTTACGTTTGAATTAAAACCGCCTACAAAACGGTGAGGTGACCTCATCTGGTACAAAACTGGAAGAGGCTGCTCTCGCCTCTTCCAGCCGTTTTACCACCAGCCAAATACATTGTAAAATGACACGGGGTGAGATGTTTCCCCTCCATCACATTTTTCGAGCACTCTCCTGCCAGCAGCCCATATAACTCCTATAAACGAGCCAGAGACATATGTAAATAACTTGGCAATTGCTCACGCAGGCGAGAGGGAAAAACACAGGCGTTTTTTGGTGCACGGTAATTACTGTAAAAGTGGAGAATCCTGGAGGGACTGCTTTACGTCAGTGATTAAAGAGACTTATGACTGTGCTTAAAGCTGCTCGCAGAGACAAGAGAAAAAAATCTAGTCAAGCCCATTACATTAAGGATTAATATCCTCAATATTTGCCTGTAGCCAGGTCTTGACAAGTTATTCCCTGGATGTCAAGGACTGTTTCTTATATTTTCCCTGTGGGCCCCCCCGGTAGGTGGCTCAGCCATCACATTAGCTTAATCCTTTCTAATGCATCTGCCCCGTTATCAGTTTTGGGATGAGAGGATGGCAGCGGAGGAAAAAGAGGGAGGAAAGCATCGCCTTCCAACGTGATTAGTCCTTCCATCCAAGGCTGCCTTATTACATCTAGCCCTGATAACAAGCGGGAGTTAATCCAAATGCTAATAGAGATGGGCTGGACATCCTGGCTAACGTGTGAGGTGGAGTGGGAAAAGGCATCCATGTGGTCCAGGACCCCCCCCCCCCGCCCCACACAGACTGTAAGGCAGAAAAGCAAATGTCACTGGTGCAGCGCTCTGTGACGGACCAGGCCATCCGTGCTGCAACTATTTGTCTCTCTCTGTCTTTATATATGCATATAAATATATACAAAAACCCCAAATATATCAAACAAATAAGGCAGCACATAAATCAGGAGCACGACATTACCCAGAGCATCTTAAACAGCCACCATTAACACAGATCCAAAATCAAAAGCACACACTCACACATTTGTTATTTGATTTTCCGCAATGATTTAATTTCATCAAATGCGTTTGTCTTCAAATTTGTAAAGTGTAAAGCCTGTGAACCACGTGAAACTTGATAATGTATTCCTGATTAATATTAAACAAAATGTAAAATTCTCTTTCAAGTGTCGGGCAGAGACTGAGCAGCAAATCAAATCGGGTTCCTCCGCAACCAACTGGAGGGGCGAGAAAAGGGAAAATGTATTTATTCTTAAATATATCACTGTACCGCGGAGCGAAGTGGGGAACCGGCTCTATGAAACGGGCTTAAATTAGAAATATTTATGAAGATCAACACTGATTAATAAGTCTGCTCAAAGCTATCCGGAGGCACCAGAGAGAAGGGAAAGAAAGACTTCACTGCATAGTTTCTGCATCAGGTCAGATTATGATGATGACTCAAAACCTCTCCAGGACCACAGGGAACCCTCAACAGAAGAAACAGGTTGATTTCCATTTTTTAACCTGAAAAAAGTTTCACTACAACCTGTCATCGTTACCTGCTGTTTTTAAAGAAACTCCCTTTGAACCTGAAACATTTTAATGGGTGATATCGATGTGAGCTCATGTTACCATGACACCATTAAACAGATATTGCAGCACAAAAATCGCCATGGGGCCAGAAGAAGAAAAGGATGAGGTGTAATTCAGGTCTGTATCAAACGCCGTCCCACGTCTTCCTTTTAGCTTTTATCTATTTGATTTATTTATTTTTTCCCAGGATAGTTAATTCCAGCAAATCCCATCCTCCACACTCACTATGTGGGTTATTGAAAACCGGAGGTGGGGAGGCTGGAAACTAGGATGAGGGAAAAGGATTACTAATAGAGAAAGACGTTTTTTTTTTTCACATAATGTCTGAGAGCCAAGCTGGTTTAAACATTTGGAGCTCTCAGTGGAAACTACCTTCAGGCTCTGAATCTGCATGCATGCTGCTACAGACCCGTACTTCCTGTTTTTTTTATTACCGAATATGACAGAGACATGTCCTGATTCGGTTTGGTGGGGATAAATGCCATTTAGGAAGCGGGTTTCAGCTACATTAACACCGAAATCGAAATAAGCTGCCATTCCTATTTTTGACATTTTTATACTTTTTATCTTTCATTTAGAAAATTAACCCAAAAATATGGAATTTAAAGCCAGAACTGAGAAACTAGCTCTGTGATTTGGTGACATTTGATCACAAACACTATATAAATAGATTATATATCATATCATATATAGTATATATTTATTACATTAGCTCTGAGTTAGCAAACAAAGCCATATAGCTGTTAGTCGCAACTAGAAGCAGATAAAAGTAGTTATTTGACCTATTTTGCAGAACTGGATTCACACCAGATGAAAGAAAAAAGAAGAAAAACATTTAAAATCCAAGCAAGAAATTATAGTATGATACTCAATTAACAAAGTTAATTGCTCTTCATACAACCAAAATGATGGATCACTTCATTATTTGATCTTAGTTAAAAACCTGAACTCAATTTCTTTAGTACTAACTATTACAATCTTCTGTGAATTTCCTGTGATTTTCCAAAGCACAGATGAGAAGTTTTCTCTCTCAGACGACATGAATAACTTAATTTCGCTTTGAGAAAGGGCTGTTTTATGATGAAATCCTTGCAAACCTCCACAGAGATGGCATGAGGACGGGTTGCTGGAATCCTGCAGAGGCTAAGCTGCAGCTACACTTTTAGAACAAATTTATGGAAAGAACAATATACAAGGTGTGAAATTTTAATTCTCCTTCCACAGAATTTCTAAAGAATCCAAAGAGATGTTTTTAAAAATAGTCTATGAACCCAGATCTGCGAGGGCAGTTATTTAGGTTGCTGCTTGTTGCCAATGACCATTGTTTGCCTCTTTCTGGAGTTTTGGTTCAGTTGCCATGGTAGCCATGTGATGTTTGATGGAGCTCAATGGACGAGGCAGGGAGGATGAAGAGGTCAGGGTCAGATCCAGTGTGCAGTGCAGAGTGTACGAATCCGGGCCGCTCATTCACAGATTAAGTTCCAATTGATCTCCACACAGTCTTTATCAGAGTGATGCTCTTTGGCTTTATGGCTCCTATGAATGGCCCTTTTTTAAACCGCGAGAGAGTTAGCTTAAACTGACTTAACCGAGTGCAATCAGTCTCACATATTGATGTTCAGATCCCCAAACTGCTCTAATTTAGTGCTCTTCATTCTTAATTCTGTCTCTATTAGATTCAGATTTCATCAATTTGTTTCATTAATCTTAAAAAACAGATTCCCCTCTTATTCCACCCGGGTTGAGTTATCCGTCCTCATTCTTTTTCTGTCAAAGCTTTTTACCTGAATGAAAAAAATGCCCCCTTTTCCTATCCCCCCACATTCTCTGCTTTGCTTTGCAGAGTGCTGATGCCTTTTGTCAAGTCTTCCTGCTCTCTGTCAAGACCCAAGGAATGTCTTTGCCCCCCTCATATCCCGAGACAATACCATTCAAGGTTATCATTCAAGAGGCCAAAGAGGGCAGGGGGGGGATAAAAACTGCCATTAAAGCTGGAGGGAAATCGGGCGGTGAGAGAATTGGAGTGAGGACATGCCTGAAAGAGCTGTCCTGATGTTAGACATTCCTTTTTGTGTTTGGAGGACCCTCCAAATGAGGCATTTGGCAGGAATGTGAAATGCCTAAATAACATCCACCTTCCTGCGTCCTCTGGTGCTATTCTGTCTTTTTCAATTAAAAAAAAAAAGAAGCCAAAGATAAAGGGGCTCGTTCTGAACCCGGTTTCACACGTCCAGACAGCTGAACGGGGACTTCAGGTGCTTCTGCAAACAGGTATTGATTTAAATTGATATTGCGTGCGCGTTAATGTGCCGCTACCCTCATTCAAATTCCCTCCCTGTTCACCTTTTTCTAAGCTGCGAATCAAAAACCCAAAGCCAAAGATTCCCAGTGTCAGAGCCTGTGTGACTAATCTGTCCACAGAAGCACCTCTGCTTGTCGAGGCGTGTCGGCTGCCGGAGACACAAAGCGTGTTGACATGTTTCAGAACACGTTTCAGCTCTCTCTGTTGTCCAGGTTGGATCAGGGCAACGGATAGGAGGAGAACGTGTGATATGTGATGCACTCAGTCTATTAAAATACTTTTTTTTTTAAAGTAGACGTTACCTTAAAGTCAACATTTCTTCACTACCAAACACTGACAGCCAAAGGCCACATGCTCTCATTGAAAATCGGCCAGTTTGCAGTTTGTTTTGCTCATAATTTGCTGGATTTACAACATGCATATAAAACAAAAAGGGACAATTTAACTTAGGTGAGTAACAAAGGACTTCTGACAGTTTTATTCAGGATTTTAATTTTTATTCTGAGGTTACTGCCATCTCTGTGATGTATTTCTCCTCTTTTCTCCAGCATTCCCATCAGTCCAAGACAAGGTCAAACTACTAAAAAACGCTCACGCTGAAATTATTTGGTCCCGTTCTCATCATTTTTCCTCTGCCAAGACAAGAAACCAACAGACAAATAACAGAAGATACTCTGCATGATATTTTGAATTGTTTGCATTCGTCTCATTCATCAGGTCATTTAACTTTAATTATTTGCACTAAAGGTTCAGATGACATGTTATTTTTTATGCTTTGTCGACTAAATTTACACAACTTCAAAACGTATATAAAGCAACCAGAGCAGTGCTGAAAGCTTTGGGTGGGATACATCCAAAGCTCACTCCTAATTCAAAGATTTCCAGAGCTGAACCAGATAGTTCTGACTTGGTTGAATCAGATTTTCTTTTTATTATGAGAACCATAACAGACAAAAACAAAAACTGTAACATTTCTGTTATGAGAAATTGGCCTCTGTGCTCCAGTGCGAAACATTGCTTTTTGAATGGTGTTCCAAACAGGAACCAGACAATAAAACTTTATCTTGGTCTTATAAAAACAAATATAAGGGTGAAGTGTCCAAGGTTACTTGAAAGAGCTTTTTATATGAGCAAAATTCAAATGAAATTTGTCTTTTTCTTTTCAGGGTCGCATTTTTCAGACGGTCCCCATGAAATATTGATATTTGTTCAGGTTAAAGGAGGCTAATTTAGATGAAAATTAAGTTTGAGATAACGTGCATCTTTCAATAATTAAAAGGCATTCACATTGTTTTGCATTAGTAACATCCAGGAAATATGACACGTATTAGCCTTTTGTGTTTTTAAGTGCAAATCAAACATAATATCCTAAAAAATCTTGAGCGTCTGGCACGTAAGTGTATTGCTTTCATTTTACTGCCTGCGTATTTGGTTCAAACAGAAATATAAAAGCAGTAAAATGGGAATTAAAAAAGACCTTAGTGTCAGTATTGATGTTTTAAAAAGTCTGTAAATGTTAAAGTCGAGGAAAGGAGCCGGCTCTGCCGGCTAATGTTATCAGCCTTGATTCTATAAACAAATAGGCTATAAATAAACCCAAAACAATGCAAACTATGTGCAGCTCGCCGGGCTTGTGCCTCACTCGTGGAACAGTCTCAATTATTTCCACATCCAGCCATCAGTCAGCGGCCGCGGCCGCGAGTGGAGGGAACAGTTTCATTGATCCGCTCGATTCTTTTGCTACAGGCGTTCAGTTAGGAGCTGGACTTATCTAATCACAGCACTCATACCCAACACAGCTTCCCACCGCAACCAGCAATTAATAACCTCACCAATTACAAGAGCAAAATGAACTTCTGCTTCATTAGGCAGTGGTCCGAAAAGGATAGATTTTACAGCTCTGGGCCACAATGCAGTACAGAAAACCCCCACAATCTGAAAACGAGGTGAGCTAAATGCATAGCAACCCGTGGGGAATTTTATTTTCCACTCAAGGTGTTTGTTTGCATCGTCAGCTGTGTCGTTTCTGGTCTCATACTGAAACTAAGACGTGATAAAATGATGATAAAATGATTATATTATAAAAACATATTTTCAAAAGATCTGCTGATTATTTTCAGAATCTTTCAAGTATAAAGAAATAATGATTATTAGTGAGGCTTGGTTGCAGAGTAGGGACAATCAAAGTCAAATGTCAGACGCTGTGGGCCACAGTTTTCCGCCTTATCAACTGGAGTTCTGAGTAATTAAAAAGACAAAGAAAGCTTAATGTGTGCCAAAAAAAAGGAACGTGTCCATCTTCAAGAAAAGGTTAGGGACTCGGAGTGTTTATCGGCACAGCGGCCTGAAATTCAATTTAAAAGTGATGTCTGTTCCATCCATCTGAGAAGAGAGTGGAGGGTAGAACAACCAAGCCAAAGGGTATAAAAATCCTCTCTGGGTAAAATCCACTTTATAGGGTCCTACAAGTATAGCTCCTCTAACTGGGTCATGTCTGTGTGCTGAGCTGCACCCTCTTCTGAGTCTGAATCTTCAAACGCCTGCACCCAAAGCCACGCATTTGTGTTTTAATTACTCATTATGAATATAAGTGTCCCCACTCGCCGCCCACTGGGGAGATGGATTTGAAAGTCACTGACATCCACGCAGCAATAGACATGTAAATAGCATCCGAAAAATGCAATGAATGTTTTAGTATTCCCCACATAGCCCTTGCAAGACAAAAAGATGCCTCTCTGACAGCACTGAGGCTCATCATGTGAGCGGCTTCATACCGCAAACACAAAGAGCCCGCTTTCAAAAGACAATGCAACACTTGAGGGAGCGAGAAAAAGAATGACTCCCACTGCCAAGTGCACTAAATACTCCAAAGCCTGTGTTTAAAGTCCTACCCCACTGCATCCAGGCTTTCTTCTGGGACAGACATCAGCCTGTGGACTGAGTTTAAGCAGCCTAACCCTCCTCCCCAAAATCAAATTTTCCCCAAAATAACAGGTCATTCTGACGCCCAGGATCTCATCGTGTGGGTGTAATATTAAACAGAAAAACCCGTTCAGTAAGTATATGAGCAGTATATGAAGCCTATTCTAAACCTATAAAAAAAGGTATAAAGAACGCCACATTATAGCTTTTCCATACATTTAAACAAAAGCTTCAAACCCCAGAAGTCAGACGTATGATTTCTGGAGGTTCTTAGATGGAGAGAGAGGCGTTTTATTTCATCTTCAGAACCGAGCTACGCACACATGCATATTCCATCAAACATTTGGATTTGTGGGTTTTTGTATATTCAGTAGTTTTCAGTGTTCGATCGTGATTAAATCAGCAGGAAATAACCACCAAAATGAAAGCACATAAAGTAATTATCAGTCTTTGTGAAAACAGAAAAATTAAGAAAAAAAGAGGTGGCTTTGTGTTTACTTTTAATATTAGAGTCATATTAGCTACACTTGGGAAACTAATGAAAGTGATGTATATTTATCTTACTGGAAAGACAGTGTGACCAAAACCAGTGTTTGCTTCACCCAAAACCAGTGGTAAACTAAACTAAACAGAAAATAAAAGAGAAATATGTGAAGCGAGAACATGAACCATCACAGGACTTGAAATCTGGGCATTTTTCAATGTTCAAAGCTGGTGAGAAACAGACACACTTTGGAAAACACATTAAAACAGGTACAAACTACAAATAAATGACATGCCAAAGACTTCCTGATCAAGTAACATCATTTGACAACCTGAAACTGAGAACGATTGTTTCATTTAAAAGAAAGAGCCGTTTAAAAGACGTGTCTATTTTAGAAAAGGTCAACTGAAGCTAGATTAGTTCCCCTTCCATCTCATGATCTCGATATCGTGATACTAGAGTACTTGAGGAGTAAAAAAAATAGCTGAATTAAGAACACATTATGTAAAATGCCATGAAATCTGGAGCTTTTACAATTAACCAAAAGGAGACAGAGACCCAGGTGAGAGTATTCTGGAAGTGCTCAAAGCACTTTGTAAGGTATTGAACTGGTATTATGGACCTATAATCGTATAATAAAATCTGGCTCATGGTGTCTACTCAAGGGTAAGAAGTTTTCTCTGCCTCACCGATTCCATATATTGAGAAAAAAAGAGATGTCTAAAAGGGGCTGTCAATTCTACTGGATATGATTTACCATTATCGTGCTTTTTTATGCAGACGCCGGGTCCACTGATGAAGCCTTGTGTTCTTGACAGGGCGTCCAGAAAGTCCTCTGGATCCTATTTAAAACCATCAATAAGCCGAGATGTCAGGGTAACTTATCTGATTCACTTTCTAGTGTCTTATGAAAGACAATCAGGTAACGCCTGATGAAATATGGAGAAACTCTGGGATTCTCTAAAACAGACATTATATTTTCATTGCCGGTTGGATTGCTGGCCAAATGAGATGATTTTTGCTCTGACAGGCTTTTTCATGAACTGTTTATGATGATAAACAGTCTGTGTTTTGCCATTTAAACTGTTATCCAAATGGAATCTAAAGCATTTAAGGATATAAACCCATTTGGATGTGCACCTGATGAAAGCCTCCGGGGTTGAGTGCTCGCAGGTCATCTGATATTGAAGTCGTTTATATGAGTTGTTATGGAAAAACCAGTGATTATGCGTATTCATTCACAGCTTTCCTTCTCTTTGTGCACGATGCAGTTCGAAATGAACAATGGGACATTGATCTAATATGATGTTTCCCAAATGAAGTCAGAACTTTAAACAGGATTGCGCTTTGCCCAATTTCCCTCACGCTGCATCACAAAGCAATGAGCAAACAGCTCTATTACACCTTACCTCACAAACACGGGGCTTTCACGCTTTAAAGAGTCCGTGGATCACATGATCCACAGTTAATAGCCCAGATGCAGAAATAAATGAAAATCAATAGTTTCCAAAGTCCCTTCAAGAAGCTATTTCCACAAAGATTAAAAGAAAAACAACTCGATGAAAAACACACAAAATATGAGAGCCTCCAACATCCGGCTACCAAAGATGAATCCACACCGGACAGAAAGCAAATGAGGTTTAACTGTTACAGTATAACATCCATTCTAGGTAAGTCTATAAGGTTGTTACCTTCCTAACTATCGATGCTGTCTTCCCTCGTCTGGTTTTACTCTGCAGGATGGATGAGTTTCTGTTTGGTGTGCGGGAATTATGAGTACGGAACAGTGGCACGTTGACAAAAAAGTTTGTTTTTCTTTTGCCAGTAGGGAGCTACTCATGTGTGAAAGAGGCTTTGGCTGACTGTTAGTTTGTCTGGTGAATTGTCACACACATGCAAAGTCAACTTCCTCTGGCAAAATTCGTACAAATATCTACACAGCAAGCAGCTGGCCTGGTGGACCTCACAGACTGGATGGATTTGCTTCATTCAGGCCTTGCTGCATCGTGAATACGTAACCCCTGAATTGCCTTTAAAAAAGGCGGATTGGAGAAGTTTGGAGAAGTTTGATAAAAGGCAAAGCACAAAATTGCACAACCTGCATAAGATAAGAATAAATACATAGATAGAAAAAGGGATCACTGGTTCGGGAGAGTGAGTGGTTAAGAATCTCAAATAGAGCTATAAAACTTCAACAGAAATACAAATCAGATGAGACTTCAGGAACTTTCTCTTAATGGTGGATTTGGACCGCTGCCATGGGGCTGGAAAGGTGAAATAACAAACATCTCACGCTGAGATTAAAATCATCATTTACCCCCCTTATTTATACATATGACTTCTCCATCACAGCTCAGGTGGAAACAGATAGTGTTAAGTTTAATTATTGTTTAATTATAGGTTCAATCAGTAATCAGGAACATGACTGTCTGCCTCCAGGGGCTTTAAATGAGGGATCAAACGCGTGTTGTGTAACTCTGATGATGTATTAAGAGTTCTGCTTTATGAGATGAAATAGTGACATTTCACAGTAAGAATAATTTTGTTTTATCATTGTAATTCCATGTTTCAAAGAAATGGATCTTTTCTTTGATAAATGGTTCCTTACTTGTCTTTTCCTGATCAGTTTGAGTGCATCTGCCTCTAAAAGAAGCTTCAATTGAACTGGCCAACTGTCCAACATCATCAAACCTCATAGGCAGACTTTCACCTTTTGGGCACAACCTTTAAAATGTCGCTTATACCAGCTATACTCTGCTCTACAGTGTCTAAAAAGGTAGCCGCGCTCTGTTGAGAATGTACGACGGGACAATTCAGAGGTAGTCAGTGTGATTGATTGAACCATAAACAGTTTTTTCCGTAGGGCTAACAGGACTCGGATAAAAGATTAAGAGTCTGGTGAGTGTTGATTAATGTTGGAGAATATAACCTCTGGCCAGTAGTGCTGAAAGATTTATATAAACAAGGTCTGGGCAGCAAAATATACCGACGCTCGTTCAATTGGAGTGATTTGAAGTCAGCGAGGACGAAACAATCACGGGGTATCCCCAAGATATGAGCTAAATCAAAACTAAATTGGCACAACGCCATAATGAGACAAGAAAGTACATCAACTCACAAATGAAGGTGGAAAGAACACGGGCAACATAATAGACCAGAGTTAATGATATATGTGAACGGTGACAACTCCAATGTCAGCTTGTTTTTTTTTTTTATCTAAAGAAAAAGTAATATGATGATGGCAGGAGAAAAAAAAAAAAAAAGAAGATATCCTCTGCATATTTATACAGAGCCTTGCCTGTGTCAAGCCCTTCCCCACCCCCTGGACTAAATCTGCCTGATTGGTATTCAGTGAATTCATTAAGACACAATCACTGGTGGGGGGGGAGCATGGGAATACGTGATGGAGAAGAGGGAGAGTTCAGCGCCCCGTGTAAAGCCCCGGAGGAGAAAAACACCCCCTCCCCCAAACCTGAAGGACACTCTGCCCTCACTCTGCTAGCGATCCGACGATAAGAAAACACAGGACTAGTGGTGGAGTGGGAACGGGAGGGGGGGGGGGTGATCTTATTATTACCGGGAGGGATGTTACCAGCTAGCAAAGATCTGAGAAAGAAGGTAAACTCCAGTCAGGCTTTTAGGTTGATTGTCCCCAGAGGCAATAACCCACAATTCCTCAGATGGAGGGAGAGCTGTTCCTCTGTTAGGCCGTGCACGTTCCCATTGGTGAGCTCTAAACAAATACAAATGAGATCAAACCTGCAGACTGCCTCTCCCTCAGAGGTACACTCCACCTACTACTCTTGAATGAACCGTATTTAGACGAGTGAGCGGCAAAAAGTGGGCAAACTTTTCCAGCTTCCCCGGCAGTTCATTCATTAGGAGGAGAGCCCTGGTTGCATCCCGGCAACCCGGCCATGAATCATTCCTCGGGGGAAGCACTTACACACTTCAGCCAGTTTAATAAAAAACACACACGCAAAAAAAAAAAAAAAAAAAAAACTGTCCCGCATGAGAGCTCCGCAAAAATAAATCACAAGTGGTGCAGGAATCCTGTGAAGTTCTGCTGGGCTGCAGCCACTTCCTTATCCCACTCCCATCCCTTTGATTCTGGTTCCACGATTAAACCACAAAACATTTAAAAGTAATGAGAAAATGATTAAGCAGATGCCCAAGAATACCCCAATCACTATTTATGTCTCTTTCACTTTAAATGGTCTCTTGTTGGCTACTGGGAAGATTTTTAAGCCCGTGCTAATTCTGAAGGTATTTGCAGTGAAATTAATTACCACAAAAAAAAAGAATAAATGATAATGTGAAGACATCCTCTGGCGGTTTATCCCTGAGCAAAAAAACCACTGCGCAATACTCTGCAGCCTCCTGATTCTTTTTTCTTTTTTTTTTTTTCACCAGGAAGAGGAAGAAATCCTTTGATCCTCCAATGTTTCTCACTCGCCGTGAAGAGGAAGGTAGAGTCAGGACATGAGGGGTTGGCGTTTCCACATGGGGAATATTCAGAGGAGAGGAAAACGAGGTGAACAGTCACGAAAAGAGAAGCGAGAACCCTCCAGCAGCTGCGGCGCCTTGACAGGAAACTAAGCTGCTGAAGCGGGAGTCAAACAAAAAGACTCACTATTGCCTCATGACACGTTGCATGGTCTCTGGTTTGTCTTGACAAAATGGAAATAAGCTGCTACAGACACGGGATGCCCGGGACTGATCGCTAACATCAAGAATAATGTGGACTTGGGTGGTGGTGTGGATGTGTGCTTCTGATCCATCAATTCACATTAGATGATTTATTCTTAATCCTAATTTATGGCTTCGCTGTCCAATACAGGTTTGAGATCCGGCCGCGCTCTATGCACAGATTCAGTCATGGAGCCAAATCTAAAATTGGCTTCAACTCAGCAGGGAGCAGTTATATGTCTTCAAAGATGCCTCCCAATGTTGTTCCGGAGCCCAGGGTTGCCAGGCACATAAGCATGAAAAGCAATGGGGGAAATAAATGAATACATCATAGCACTTTCATTTAGTAAGGAGCGCTAAAACGTTTAACCCAGGGGTCAAGAAAAAATAAAAGGAATAAGGAGGAATCCCTGGTGGGAGAAAACAACAAAACTGATAGAAAGTGATACTGCACCTATGATTGATCAAATATTAGAACTGCAGCACAGGAAAAAAATCTGATCCTATATGATGCTCCAAATGTCACCGTTTGCATTCAAATGTGTGTTAGCATTCCTACAGAAAGACTCTCTGCAGATTTTCAGGCACTTTGTCTACTAAAAAGCAAAAGGAGGAATAATTACTGATACAAGAACTCAATGATAAATGCCAAGGGAGATAAAATGAAATATATGGGAGACGGATGAGACGTATTTCAGCTGAAACAAAGCGGGCACTGTGTTCCTGAGAGTGACTAAGATCAGATGCATCTTGGAAAGGTTTGAGGTCCCCATTACTGCTGAGAGTAGCAGCGAGGGGATTAGAGGTACCTGGAGGGCACAGATGGCACGGAAATCCTCCGAGCCATTCAGAAAAGGTCACTTAAAATACAGGAGTGCCTCCCACGCCTACTCCACCGCCCACCGGCAGCTACCAGTGGTCTCCTCAGAGTGACTTTGCTCGGGCTTTCAGTCTCTCAACAATCCTCCACATTAGGCCACAGTCATCCTCTCTGATGGTGGAAGAGAGAAGGGAACAGATGAGCCTTTAAAATGTCAAACAGCCCTCCGCATCACTGATGAGATCAAGAGCAAAGGCTGAATTCAATGAGAAGCATGTGGTGCCCTGGAGTAACAGCCATTCCATCAGATATTCAAATAAAACTGGAAATAAGAGACGCATTATAGACACAAGCTATCAAAGGCAGAAAGACGAGCCGCTGCATATTTTCCATTCAGTTTGAAGGCCGTTTTTACCCTTTCTGTTCAAATATACTCTCTCATGTGCCTCCGTCACTTTGCATGTGCCCGTGCTGATTTGCTGTGAGGAGAACACTCCGACTCTCTTAGGTCTTGTTTTGTATGTTTACTTCCTGCTACCATCCGGCCGCATCCTCCCCAGGCATTGGCTCCTCGCCGTACGCCATATGGCCAACGAGCTAGGCAGGAGCGTGCACGGCACACTCTGCATTCTGTCTCATTGTCCAGAGATACTACATTTATTTTTAAAAAAGGCAGATACCAAACCTTTCATTTCAACTGGTATCACAAAAATAAAGATTAAAACATGAGGACCAATAAGCACGTGCAAAAGCTCGCTGGTCAACGGTTGGTCACCTGAGGACTGAGATGAAAATCACTTAAGTGTATTCAAACATCCAGTAGTAATTAAGATTCATAACTAACTCCTTTCTGAATGCCTCAACTTCGTGTTCCACTGAGCAACCTGCTTTTTTGTGTTAAAAAATACGTAAAGGCAATCCTCCCTGGTCAGATCCAGATGTACTTATACAGGATATAGACTTGAACATGGAACGTGCCTGAACTTCTGTAGCCACACAGTGGAGGGTTTTTCCAGTAGGGAAAATAACCAGCATGTAGTAGTAAAGTAGTATAACACAGTTCTAGATAATAATTAAAAAAAGAATTAAATAACACACAAACCCAACCATCATGAGCCAAATGAGGAGCTTGAAAAAAGAAAAGAACAGCTGGAAAACCAATCAATGATCTCTTTGGATTAAATGAACTTGTTTAAAACTCTCTATGTTCCTACTCTTACTGAAGAAAGGAGTCCACTGGATGTTGTGGATGCAAAATCAGAGAGCGGAAAATGCTGACAATAACTTCTTTATACATTGTTTCAGTTAGAAGTTGAGTATTGTAAAGTGTCAACAGAGGGGTGGTGCGTTCAGGTGCAGGAGGATGTAGAAAGATCCAGAACACAGACTGAGGCGGTGCACTGTCGGTCAGCTGGTGCGGCTCAAATCCTTGCCAAGCCACGTCGGCCTGGCAACGGGCGCCGGCCACTCATTCCAAAACACAGAAATTATAAGGTTGACTGCTACGGCTTTTTTCAGTCACTGGGCGTCCAACCGCTGGACCAAAACCGTTTCGCATCACCGTGGCAACGCAACACGCACGCCTGCCTTTTGGCCTCTCCCCAATTAATATTTTTCATCCTCCACTTTATCCCAACACGCGGCTTTTTTTTTCCGGTTTTGGTGTCTGTAGTGTGACAATGAAACCGATCTGCGGAAGAAAGCGTGAAACCGACTCTGGAAGGAAATTTGCAAATAGACCCAGACCAGACTGGGACATGGAATATGTCTCAGGAAGTGTGGACCAAACATCTGTACCCAGCCATTACCGGCCCATGCCATTTCTACTGAAAACCATCTCCATCGTTTCTAGACGACGGCTTTCACCAGTTCTAGAAAACATCAATGAAAAAGATGCTAAATCACGGCTCTCTAATTAATTCAGCCTGCCTGCCTGAAAATCCCCAACGGGCTCTTCCAGTTTACGGACGCGTGGCGGGATGGAGAGCCAGCACCACCCCTGACATCTGTGACAGATTACATGTTGTAATGTGCCGGTGAGAAATGTGTGAACACGAGGTGGTGATGAATTTAACAGTTTCCCCACGGAGCGCACACGCCTTCCATTACACGTCTTATTACCGTCTCTTCCTCCCGCCGCCTTAATTGATTGTTAAGAGCTAACTAACAAAAGTAAAAAATGCTTCACAACCCCCAAAAATATGCTCCACCACCATCTCTAAACTTGCTAAACCCTAAACGGAGAGGCAGCTAGCTATAAGGGGCTGAGACCGAGCAGTTGCTGGACCATAAAGATGGACGCATCTTAATTCATTTTAGTTGGAAAGAGATAGTTTTTCCACAGCGCATACAAATACGGCCCCCGCTCCGACCGGCGCGCCCCGCTGCCAAAGTTGCTTCTGCTGCGGTGTGTGCTTTAACTGTGCGCCTTCATGGATGACTTCAGAGGAGAAATGCAAAGTATGGACGAGCAGCACTCCTTCCTGCCCACAGAGGTTGACCGTGGCATATGCTGCTGCTCATTATTCCCCGTGTCTGCTTGTTTTCCCGCTGTATTTATAGCAGGGGGAACTTGATTTAGATCGGCTCCATCTGGTGAATTTTGCTGTGAAGATCGGTGCCACATCTTTTGCTCTTCACCCCCTCCTCCTCCCTCCTCCTCCTCTGCTTACTGGCTTTTATTTAAAGAAGATGGTAAGTGAGATAACTCGGTGCTCGTCTCTCGCGGCCTTTCCTTCTGACACCAGCTGCTGTCGGACAGTTTACGGAGCTGGCCGGTAGGAAATGTGCAGGGAGGTAAAAAACTCCCTCCTGCTTTCTCCGCTGGTATGCAAAGATTCCACAGGCGGCCTTCAGATCCCGCTCCCTTCCCCCAGCCTGGGCTCCCATCAGCCCTCAGCGGCCCCAGAAAAGAAGCGTGTTAGAGCAGAGGAAAAGGGGCTGAAGTCTGGGGCTTAGAGGAGGAAAACGAAAATGCATAGCAAACACTATCTTTACTCTCTTTCTTCAGTGTGTAAGTCTTTTTTCCTCAAAAGAAAAACACGCTGTGGGGCTTTTAAGGTCAGGTGTCAGTTTGTTTCACGTTGATGCACTTCACAGAGAGCCGAGCTGTTAAAAGACATAAGTGATATTTAGATCTTTCAGCACAGTCGGCAAAACGCTGACGTTCGGGCGCCATCAAGAGCGAGAACTGTACATTATTATTCCGGTTATTTCTGACCAGTTTAGCTGCCCAGACATGGGTCCATTTCCACGATAATAGCATTTTAGAGAAGATCATAATACTTCTTAATGGGAGAGAAAATCATCACAGTGGATAACTGGTAATGTGATTGTCTGTGATTGACATTCAGTTCAAATCTGTCTTTCTCCGTCTTTATTTCATTATGGACTACTACACTCCTCGCTGAGGAGGGAGGCAAGCAGAAGGGCTGGTTCAAGATGAGCTGCTATCTCAAATTCCTCATTTTGTGGGTTATTTTCCTGCTGGGGGGGGGGGCGGGGGTGAAAGTTAAAACTGGATCATTTCTAATCAGCCGATCAGTCAGCATCTGGCTTCTGTAGAGGCAGAAACAGCTTTCCTGACTCCTCTACTGCAGCGTTGGGGCTCTAAGTGTGTTTAAGCTGTATTTGACTTCCACTAGAATGGAACAAACAGAGCTTCGCCTCAAGCAGCTTTGTCTGGGACAACAAGTCATTCTTTTGCCACAATTGCACGACTTTCGGGGTGTGCTTGCCAGAGTAAACAAGTCACCATATGGCTGACCGCCTGTTTTCTGCAGCTCGGCTGAACTTTAATGTTCTCTACACAGTCTGAACGGCAAGAATGTGTTCACTCCTCCCCACCAATTTTGGACATAAACTGACTAAACGTTTTGTAATTTTGTGTAAGAAAAACCTAAGAATTCTAATTGTAAAAAACAGTCAAATTAGTACCATGTGCAAAAAAAATGAGAAAATCAATAACTTTCAAACAGCACTTTGTCCTCTTTCTAATTGCATGTTCTGCATAATATGCATCTGTCTGGAAGATCTGAGCCAGCCACACAAACCAACAACAGAACAAAAGGAAACTATTAGATGTTGTTTGAGCAAACGTACAGGTGAGATGCATGAGAAACTTCCAGAAGCGACTGGAGACAGTATCAACAGCAGGAAGCTTCCCAAACAGCCGGGCCCGAGAAGAACGTCTGCTATTTGTTCCCTGTCACCTCCTGCGAGGATGTTGGAAGCTCCCTGTAGGGAAAAGGGGCCGTCTTCATATTCTTTTTAATCCACGCTGCTGACCAGGAGAGCACGCGGGAGCAGACGGACCACTGGTAACCAGATTAAATCTTCAGGGTTCAGCGTCCCCTCATAACTCAGCATATGCAAACGCAGCAGGGCCAGCACGGCGTCGGGCTTCTGCCTGTAGCGTGTCTCTAAGACGAATGAGAGGCTATGGGCTTCAGGGGCCTGGGCTCCCTGTAGGTACCTCACTATCGGCTGGTTGATTAGCTCTGGATCACAGCTGACACACCACTGCAGAAAGCAAATAGATGGTCAACAGACTGCAGCATTCCTCTCCGCCTCTGTACCACTATTCTGATTCCAGTTCATGGCTGTTCAGTAATAGAAAGTATAAACCCTTATCCACTACTGGTAAATGAACATTTTGCATAACATATGAATATAAATCGTTTGGTTATATAGTGATACTGAATATGAAATGTTTAATTTCGATGAGGTGTGACAGGCATGGTTCAGAGTCCTGTTTGAATCATCTCTCCTACCAATCCACCTTTGTTAAAGCTGATCGCGGAACAACCAAGTGAAGCTTAGAGCTTGTCATTTGTACTGTTTAGTCCATTAGTGGCTACATAACAGCAGATCATTTCCCCTGGTGTTTCATATCATCAGTGTGAGCCCACATTAGCAGCACTTCAGCTGACAGCAGCCAATTTTAAGCATGCACACTTCACCAACCCCCACCTATTACTCCCCCCCCACCTCAAGATATACAGCCCACCATATACGTGCCAATGAATTATTGCTCTGCACGAAACACCACGCTGCCCTTGGTTAGGTGCTACTTCTTAAGCTCAAGGTAACAAAGGGGTAATTATCGCAGAGGGCTGAGACAGGAGGATGTCGGAGGGTGATGTGTTGAGCTGAGGTGTGAATGGGGCTCCTCACTGTGAAACACATGGGATGGAAGCAGTCACTTGGTGAATGCTTAAGATAAAAAGGCCGCATTTGGTTGAATTTCAGCGTGTCAGAAAGTGTAACCAGATGCTGCTTGAGAAAAACACCGGTTGAGGTTTTTGCTAAAACTGATCTGCTGTTAACTCAGGGCAGGATGTAAATCTTCTTTAGTAGATCGATAATTCCTGTGGATGCTGCTGTCACAAACCCAGGAATGATTCCCACTCCTGCCCATCTCGCTCCCTTTTACCGTCAACTTTTATTTGCCTCCCGTGTGACTAACCACGGGGCTCGGACAGGAACAAAGCTCAACAAAAGGACGCTATTGGGCTTCCAGCTGACAGATCTGAGCTTTGATCATGATTACAGATTGCTGTGGTTCAGAGCAGGTGTCTTTCTGACTCAGCAACGCCCTGCTGAGAGCCTATCAATAAGCACCGGGAGGAGGACTGTTTCAACACTTTGCTCTAAGTGACAACAAACCTGGAAAAATCTTTAAACCACTGAAACCTCAGTACACGATGTCCTCTTTGAAATATTGTTTAGTGGGGTTGGTCTTCAGGAATTGAAGGGGAGTCTCGCGGTAGAATCCAGAGAGGAAGCTTTCTAACAATCTGTTCCCCGGTTGCTTTAGATCCTATTTATTTGTGTGAATGAAACCGTTCCGATTTGGTCGTTGGGCTTTCAGACTAACGTTGCATTTCTCCTGTGAGAAAACGCACTGCCTACACAAGAAATCAATTGTAAAAACTCCACTGCTGTTTTACTTTTGAAGTTTGAAGTGGTGCATATGTAGACCAACTGCGTCTCTTCAAACTGAACGTACGTCGCCAGGGGAAATCTCCACGCACCAGTTGCCAGCAGTCGGCCAACAACTGCCAGGGAAAAAAAGGCGCACAGCCCCTCTGAAGTCTTTCACGCTGAGGGTTTCTAAAGCATGGAGAACAATGCTGTGGAACGAGCAGTAACAACATATTTACAGTCTTTCTTCTGCTGGGATGGAAAACTGGAAGAATACAATCCTATAGGAGAAATGAAATATGTTCAAGAAAATCAGGAAAGTGACTTTTCATTTCAAGGCCTTTTGCTTTATGGTTTGCTTTCTTTTTAATAAAATGAAAGGAATACATTCCTATTAATACTTAACTATGCCG
Source organism: Menidia menidia (assembly GCA_907169785.1). NCBI lineage: Eukaryota > Metazoa > Chordata > Actinopteri > Atheriniformes > Atherinopsidae > Menidia > Menidia menidia. Next base: position 1,812,186 of record CAJRST010037777.1, read on the forward strand.
AAGACTTAAAAGGGAAACACAGAAACTTTGGACAGTTTAATATTCTTTTTAAGAGAGTAAATATATTCAGTTTTGGTTGCAGATATATTGAGTATCTATTATAAGATAAGCAAATATTCCTTTTCTATTATTCTTCAACAAGACAGGCTTTAAATCCCTTCATTTTCAGGAAAAGCTGCAGCTACTGTTGTGAAGTCTCATCAAAACATCTGTTTAATCACACAGGTGACATTTGCCAAAATACCCAATATAATGCTGCTGGTATCCAGGAGGACGCTCACAGCTCAGCGTGGCGGCAACTGGTTGCATTTAATCAGTTTCCCTTCTGGTCTGAAAGACAAAATAATGTCTAACTCCTCTCAATAGATTTGCCTGAAAATGATTGCAGAGCTCCAGACACAATGGAGACTGGAAGACATGATGCTGAGATAATATTGGAAATTTACTCCACAAAAAGCCGGCAGGCTATTTCAAAACGAAGCTGTTGGGGCTTTCATTGACACTTTTGCACATGCAGTTTACTCCATGTCTCTTAGAATAACCCTCACACCAATGCTGTGTATAACTTATATTCAGCGAAAACTACGAGAGTGACTGATGTCAAACTTGCCCACCTCTATTACAGTCATGGCTTCTATCTTCCTCTGGACAGTTTGCGCAGTTATAGAGGCGGAAAAAACAATGTTTCTGGGCCAGTTAACTGTGAGAATATAGATATCAGCAGGCAATCAAAACAGAACAACCTCTGCTTTGTCCACTCCACAGTGAGACTGGCAGTTTACACGGTCTTATCAGCAGGACTGAACGCCGGTGACTTCCCAGCCTCCATTATCTCTTTTTTTGCACATGATGAGCTTTTCGGCATCTGTCATGAGAGGCTGAGCGCTCAAACCAACTCTCTGGCAGGCCGCCTACTCTTTCTGGTTATCTTCAAATGTCAGGTAGTGAGGCATATCACGGTCAGTCAGAGCCGTGTTGAGCAGAATGGCTTTGGAGGATTTCACATCCTGATCCAGCAGCTCGCACAGAGACTCGGTGATGTTAGGAAAAAATAACACTGACTTGTAACCTGCTATGCCTTTGTCAAGGCTGTTCAGCAAGTTCTAGTTACTGATTCAGAGAGCACTGTAGCGATGAGAAGAAAACCACATACATTTGTTTTCATTTTGGCCATGAAAAATGCTATTCAATGCATATTCATTAGTAAATAAAATACAAAAAATAAATTAAATAAATTAAATTAAAATGATTAAATTAAATAATTTCCCTCTGGGATTATTAAAGTATTTCTGATTCTGATTCTGATTAAAACAAATACAATTTTATATGCATTTCCAACAGGTTCGCTAATGTCTTGGTGGGTATTTAATGCCATGTGTGTGCATTTTGGGATTTCACAGAAAGTCAGGCGGTGGAGGGAAGCAGAAGAAGGGGTTACCTTCAGGGGAACTCCAACAAAGGCTTGACATTAAGCGGAGCACTTTGAGAACAGTCACGATAGCGTCACTTTCAGTAATGATGGAGTATTAGCTGGCAGTGCAAAAGATAAGGAGAAGTGAGTTATATCACTAGTAGTGGAGTGATACAGTTCAACTCCCAAGGGCTTGAGTCCACATGCAGTATAATCACTCTATAACTGGAAATCCTACTTTCTGCTCCAGCTTAACAGGTGACATTTTTTTTCCATGCCGAATGATTTTCCCTGTTAAAAATCTTTTGCTTTGCATTCAAGTCACTCTCACCAGGGTGGTGGAGCTGGAAAGACAAAAAGAATTAAACAAAGAGACATTAGGAGAGTCAGATGCTGCCACGGTGAAACAAACATAATCCTATTGTCACCTTTGAGTGGAAATAATTGACTCGATTTTCTGAGGCTTATTTCAAAATGAATCCTACAACACAAAGCAGACACATAATGGCCGTCAGTGTTTGCATTATCATGGAGCAATTCACTGAAGATTGGTGCTTTCAATATGTCGGGGAGCCTATAAAAGGTGAAAATAACTTAGATTTAATCATTTCAATTCATCTGCACCATCTCTCACTGGAGACATCAATTTATGAGCCAATAGGAGAAATAGCGCGGGGTTCAGCCGCAGTGTGAATCTGAAGCACACCCAGGAAAACGTCCTGTGATATTTTGGTGTAAGCAGAGCCAAGTTGCCATGGCTGTGTACTCCCAGGAATTATGTCAGGCCTGGGAGTACAACGCCGTGGGGTTCATATTGGGCCAACGGCGCAAAGAGCTAAATCACTAAGAGAATCAAAGGCTTCCTTTGTTTCCACGCTCCCTCTAAAAGGAGGAGGAGCTCTCATCTTTCAATTTTTACTTGGGTTTTCTTTGATATTTGATTTCAAATGCATAAAGGAAGCAAGATGTAAGTGAACACTCGAGAGGAAATACGTGACTAATGGGGACAAAGTGCACGATGGTAGCAGGGGTGGAGCTTCCATGTAGGACTGGTTGTCTTGCTAAGGCTTTCTACTCTTGCAACAGGTGAGGAAAGAGATAAGATATCAGCATCTGCCACCAACCAAGAAGCTATCACCGAACTGCATTTGACCCAAGTTATCAAAGCAAAACTTTGGTTTAGCCTCTAGAACTAGCTTATCTGTGCCAACTGCTCTGGTGCATATCAGGTAATTGCTTTTAAACCCATTCGCTGGGCTGTTTTTCACAATGGTCTCATAAATGGCCACCAGCTCTTGCTGAGCTTGGTAAGCACACACAAATATGGGTAGAGAAGTCCTTTGTCCCGTTTATAGCCTCGTCTAACTCTCTGGGAAGAAGCTTACTTGCTACATTCCAGAAACCTTGTGTTATGCTTACACAAGACTGTATCTGGGGCCGAGGGCCTCGAGAAACAAGCAGCCACTAAGTCATATGGGAAACTGAACGGGGATCCCATGTTGGAGCCTCTACTTCCAGAGAACTTTTGCAGCCTTTGCCTGTTCGGTGGATGGAATAATTGACTGACTTGAAGCTGTTTTGTGCACTTCTTCTTATTTTTCTTCTCTGAGTTCACCTACAGGTCAGGCCACAAGGTGCTGTTTAACCGTGAGGCTAAAAAACTGAAATCACCAGAAACCGAGTAAAAACAGACGTGTCTGTCAACAGAACCGTGCTGTTTTGTTTCTGGATCTGAAGGCAAACTGGTAGTTTGCCTTATTTATCTTAAGCAGAAGACCCCCAGCCATTTCAAGGCTCCAGGAATTTCTCCTGAATGTTGATCCTCTTTCCTGTCTGTCCTCTGGGTCTGTGCCCCCTGCTGCTGGGGAAACCAGATCCTATGGGAAAAGCCCACCCAACTTCTGCTGACCAGCTGGAAAAAGAGCCTGGGAAATAAAGAAACAGCTATTTTCCACCCAAACGCTAAACCCCCCCCCCCTCCTACCCCCTACAAGAATACATGCACGTAACACAAAATGGTGATTGCACTCCATCTTGGGCCCAAAACCCTGTTTTTCTCTCCCTGAGACATAATGTCATGCAGCACATTTGCCGGGTTGTCACTCCCTAATAATGATGGGAGTGACATTTTGCTTATTACTACAGCAAGGTGCCTTTGGTGGGTCCCCCCCCCTCCTCCCCTGCAAGCTTTTTAAAACAGCCGATGATGCACATTTTCCTCTTTCAAAATCCTTCTGATTTGTATTGATCACTAAATGCCCAAACACTCAGTCTCTCAAGGGAGATGTCAGTCCTCATTTACATGAGCTGAATTAGTTATGGAAAAATCCCTGACTCTGTTATCATTCAAAGCATACTTTAAATTTAAACTCAAGCACGTCAGTTGAAAACCACTAGTTTTACATTTCCAGTGGGTTGGAAAGGCAGGCCATAGAATACATTTACCCTAAATTCTCCACATTCCATAAGGCAGACAGGAAAGGAGGACTGAGGCCTCAGCAGACGGCCATTAATACACCCAGCCACATGCAGGCCTATCTATAACTCTCTTGAAAGACAAACGGATACGAGAAGTCACAAATTATCTCGTGAAAAAAAACGGTACATGTCACTTTTCATGGACGTAACTCTGGTCACCGGGTCGTGAGAGAACAGCGATCTGCTCCTGTGGGACAAACGCCCGGACACAGGTGACTCCCGTATACCTCTTATCTGATCTCCAGCTGCCTCTGAAGCCTTCCTCACCTGTCCTCAGCGTCCACCGGCAAGCAGACAAGTGTTTTACTGACCTCTCCCTCAGCTGTAAACTGATCTAATCCTCCCCGAGACAGATTCGGCCCATACATTACCGTGGAGGCCGCCTCCCCGCGCGGCTCCTAATGCTATTCATGGCCTTTTAGGAATAAGATGCAGGAGATTCTTGGCCACCGTGAGCAAAATTTAATGAGACATTCACGAGTTGAAAGACAAAATGACTCACTCCTGCGTGGGTGTTTGGACTGCCTCTTGGGATATGGAAGTTTGAAAGCAAAAGGAAGTATATGCCAGCAGTTTGGGGAGAAATAAACTACAGACAGGAAATTAAAAAGGATTTTTTTCGGCAAACAGAGACTTATTTGTTCCATATGGTCCTTTTAGAGTGGCTCTGTCTCCATATATCCAACCCATATTCTATTTTCTCACTGCCCTGCTATTTGACCCACCAGAAAGCACTACAAAAGAAGTATTGACCCCGCATTCCCGTCACTAGGAAGAAGAGGATAATTAACTGTAGTGTTGGAGGCTGGATGCCGCTGAGGCTGTAAAACCGGGTATGAATACAGAACAAACTACTCTATCCCAAGGGACTGGGAGCAAATCCATATTTCTGTATTTATTTAGCCAACTTTTTGGTCTCCCAAAAAGATATCCAACAGACTAAATGTGAATTTCTCTGATGAGATCATAACACGTGGGGGTTGAGTTCCCTCTCCCTTTGTTTTCTGTTTGCATTTCCTTGAAATGAGTTTGCTCTTGTACCTGTACGTGACTAAAGCATAACTCACTGTGAGCGCAGGCTGGAGCAGTGACATCAAACATGCAACGTGTGTCACCCATGACACAGAGCACTGGAGCCTTAGCCATCTGTTAAGCATCTGTCTGGGAGGGGATTCATTTGCACATATTCACCCTTATGTTGACAACTTATTTTATGTCTGCTGTGCCCTTGTGTTTCCTCACACTCTCACACACACACAAAAGAAAATCTCTTCACAAAGTCTCTGATTACTTTCTTTAGTTCTGGGTTACATTGGCTTCTTAAAATGTATGTAGAAAGTTATTCAGTTCTTTAGTTTTGGGTTTTAATTTTGGCTTCAGGGTAGCCCTGGTTCTGAGGGTCTTTAGTATGCATGGACCATTAGTCAGGATAATATCTCTGTGTACAGTTAGACTCTAATATCCTACCTCAGTCCATTTCTACTCCTTGATCAAAAGCATAACACTACAGGTCACAACAAGCTGAGCACTTGCTTTCAATTAATCCAACACCTAAAAGCAAATGTGCTATTAATAGTGACACAGCACATTTTTGCATCATAAATCAACACAGCCATGTAATCTATTAGGAATAATCATGTGTTCATTCCTGATCAATAGATATTGAAAATCGGCATGGCAAAAACTTCCTAGGAGAACAAACTAATAACACGCTCATCAAGATCCCTTCGATCTAAAGTTTAAGGTTTAGAAATCTACATTAACGGGATTATAGACAGAACAAGGAACATTGTTCCTATTAGATTAAGACTAACAGCACTGTATAGGAACAGAGAGCATCATGTGATGTATAAGACTTGTAGTGGGCTGTCATTCTGGCATGGTGGCTGAACAGATTGCTTTTCCAATTATTTAGGATTACTAAAAGTGTGTTTCAATAAGAACTCTGCCTGGGTCCTTACTCTCAAGGGTGTATTGCATTTACAGTGATACATGGACTTGTTACCACCGTCAGGAAAACGTAATCTTCCACTTCACCTGGGCTGAGAGCACATCCCGGGCCAAACACTGGAGCTAACATTTATCAGCGTCTGTTTGGGCTCCGGCCCTGTGAAACAAAAGGCTGCACCAATGGCCCAGACAGCGATACTGTGCATTAATGTGATGGAAGCAGTACAGAAATACAACTAGGCCCAAGCTCAGCTTTTTCTCAAACGTGAACACCGGAGAGTTTCTGCTTTTTATGGAGAACCACAGAGAAAGAGTCTGGCCCACTCAGGAAAAGTGGAGCCACTCTGAAAAGAGCCTCAACTCACATTGATTAACTTACTATTCAGTCTACTAAGTGTCAGAAATTAGACAAGAAAGTGCTCGTCTCGGTTTTCTTCGGGTCAGAGTCAAATGACCTGTTTTTATTCGACTGAGAGGCAAAAACACTTCAAACAGAAATTAGGTAAAAAAAGAGAGTTTTGAGTAGTGTTTGATATTCCACCAGGAGAATTCCTTATGAAGCAATAATCCACTTGCTGTGGGTTCATTTGTGCGATTCCAAAAATCGTTTAATCAAATTAATCAAGTGATTTAATAACTAGCGTATTAGGCTCCTACTTTCATCAGTTCCCTTCAGCGTCCCCGTTCTGTTTTCCAGCAGCCGCATTAACACCAGACACCACGTCAGACACACCAAACACCTTTTCTGGAACTGTTTTGTTCCCGTTGACACACAAAGAAAAACCCCAATATGCAGCACGCCTGCTTCTGTACCAGAAAAAACAATGACTTAAAAGAGGGGCAGGCTGAAATAACCCTTCTGTCAATCCTCTGGCTCCCCAGACTTCCTGTTTGCCAAAACTAAATCCCTGCTGATGCTGGGCTTTCCGCCCCTTTCTCCTGCACTGTCTCTGTCATTCTGCTGCTTCACATTTGTTCAATCTTTCTGTCCTTTTTGGCTGAACCGGAGTTCATTCTTTGGGTCTTTGTTCTGGTCCCCTGGTTCATTTGTGTTTATTTTATTGTGTTTATATCATACTGGAATGAGCAAAATGAGGGTAAAGTGAGGAAGGAGGAAAGAGATGGAGCAGAAGAAAAACAATCAGATAAAATAAAAAAAAGTCGAGGGAATCAGAGAGTACTGCGATGGAACCCAAAAGAGAAAGGGCAAAGAATGAGAGTGGGTTTTATCCAGAGAAAGACGATAGACTGGAACACCAGGGAGAATAGACTGTTTCAGCCTTCAGGCTACATTTCAAAGCTCTCTGACTCCAAACATCCTTGCGGTAGTGTAGGTGGGGGGATTCAGGGGACTGTATTATGAGAAAAAAGGATTCCTGCTGGACTGAATGAGCGTATTACAGTGCAAGAGTGGTCCATACTTTAGGTGATCAATCAGCCCAGAGGAAGAGACATCCACTTTATAACCATTAGAGGTCGGAAATGTAGGCAATGAAGAGCAGGGAAGTGTTCTAAACACCATTACACAAGGCTCTTGTCCACATTAAAAAGTCTTGGCTTCCCTCTTTTAAACATACGAGCCAGCATAATCTAATTAGTTTTATGCAATGCCTACATGACAGATGAGATAGTGTAGTTTATCATACTCCCCCCAAACTGGCAGGCCTAACAGAGGGAAGGAACACAGATAGGTTAAGGAACGCTCAACACATCAGGAAATATCTATTCACTGTTCCGGAAATGCCCCGTGAAGTGACACCTTTAAACAATGAGTGTCATGAGACACTGCCCCAGACGGAAAGATGAGCCTCTCATCCATGCAGCCTGTCCGCATATAGATGCCATTTCACCACGTTGTACCTCTTGGAAAATGAGCGGCGGTGGTTAGACGGGAGTGGAGGCGCACATTCTGGGACTGGGCGGGTTCCAGCTGGCAGGAGCTCTCAAAGCTGACACGAGGACAAAGCTCCCGGCTGTGCCGGTATGACTCCGAAACGGGACAACACAAGACCTATGCCAAATGGCCCTTAGCGACATTACGAACGCCATAAAACGCCGACCCGTGTGTAATTCACGTACGCGTCTTTATATTCATCGCACACGTCCGTGCCCTTGATCTCCCCCTTTGGGCCTCAGAGGTGGTGCCGACAGATGCAGCCCAGTTAATTTCATCTGGCCTCAGAGGCACATGACCAGATTACTGTATTACACGTTGTGTTATAGGTCACCTCTGTTGGAAAAGGAGAGCCACTAAAAGACGCGGTATTCTTAAATTGTTTCCAAACCCAACTGTAATCAGGAGTATTTTTTACTAGCATGCTCTGAGGGGCTTCATGTGGTTAATTCACTGACACACCGGCCAGTGAACTCAACCAGCCAGACAGAAAAACGAAATGGAGAAGCTATCCCACAAGGCAACACAGCCAATTATTTGATATTTCAGTTCAACAGCTTTGGTGAAGACTGAGCGGGATGTATTCAACCAGCTGCCAACAAGTCTGTGCAAATTGTGAAGGCAACAGTCAGAGCGTACCACTGCCCCCCCCCCCCGCCCCTCGACAATCAGGTCCTAGTTTAGACAAAACAGCATAATACGGTTTCATCAATCTCTGCGAAACTCTGTCCTTTGCTTTCAATCTGACACTTCAGTTCTTCAGTCGAGTGTCAAAAAAAGGAGAAAAGTCAAGCACTGAAAGTAGTCAAAGACAAGTGTGTGTTTAGTTTATCACAACTTGTCATTTCCCTCTCAAAGAGCTTACAGGTTAGAGGAAGAGCATAGAAATCTGCCTGATCTAATTTTTATCAAAGAACTGTCACAACTCAACTAATATTTAATGTAGAAGACATTAAATGAACCTAATAGATAATTAATGCTCATCCCTGGGTGACGGCGCCTCATTTCTCCTCAGAAACTGTAGACTTCTCTGCACTTCGCCCAACAATGACACACAAAATTAGACTCTACAGATTCCCCGCCGGCCACAGCTTGTGTTAAAGCTATTTAGAAGTTGTCTCGCATTTTTGGGGAGCACGAGTCTTCCTCCTGTGGAGCAGCAGCTGCTCATAAGTAGTCCTCTGCATGCACCCCAGTCTGTCCCAGCAAAGACCCAGAAAAGGGCCTAATGCGGCCGCCACGCACCACTGTGTCTGTCTTCTGACTTCACCTTCAGTTTTGAGGACTCAGCAGTTCCAAATGTTCTCCATAAAACACAGCCAGCACCCTCTGGCTTAGGGCAGCCATATCACCTGACATTTATACCAATAGCCTGTATGATCTCAGCCAGGCTGACATTCTGTGCAGGTCGAAAAAGTATTTCGAAATATTCCAGGCATGTTTTGAAACAATGGTTTCACCCTGCTTCTCCTAATATGTCCGGTAGTGTGCAATCTTTATTTTTCTGGATCAAAACAGTCTTGTGTAATTGTCTTTAAAGGGAAAAAAAGCTTTCTTTGACATAAACTAAAGATTCAAGCTTGTTTTCAAGGTGCATTCCTCATATTTTCTTTGTATATTGTTCTACAGCAAAGAGATTTCTGTAACGTTGTTGTCAGAAAAGAAAATTAACCTAATAAGTTATTTTAGAAAATATTTTATGATATATTTATATATTTTAGTCCAATATTGCACCATATATTCATTATGATAAGTGATAGAAAAATGGATTTCACGCTCTCAGTTTGGACGCCTAGGAATTATTTAACAGCCACTTTCAGTGACTTGGAGATTTTAATTTTAAGCTATCCCTGGGTTTGCCATCTGGTTATATCACAAGTCTACAGTATTAATCCCTTAAAGCCAGTCACACAGAGAGTGAATTAGACTGTCTCGAGTAAGGTTTTGAGATCTGAGACAAAACCCTAATGCTGGAGCCAATTTAGAGCACAAACTGGCCTCTGAAACTCTACATGTAGCCACGTCCGACAGGTGACCTTCACTGGGGGATTCAGCCCCCTCACATAGCAGCAGATATCAAACATTTCAGTCAGCTCCACCTCAAAATAGGACATTTAGCCCATATTGTCCCAACTATGTTTCCACAAAGTGTCAAAACTTTGACCTGGACCTTATTTTTGAGCCAAATTCATCTAAAGCTTCGTTTTTATTTAGGTGACCCTTCAGATCAGGTATCTGAGGTTAAGGAGCCCTGTCCATCAAATGTATTTTTGTAATAAAAGGTGTATACTATCAACCTCAGGCTCCCGGCATTATCCTCACTGTTCGATTGTGGATATCCCGTTACGTAAACCGTCAAAAGTTACAGCAGCTGTAATGCTACCTGTGAGGGAAATGTCACAACAACAGCACAAACGTATCGGCGGGTTTTTGGAGCTCAGGAGAAAAAAAACAGCGTTTGATGAAAGGCACACAGAGTGCCTACATGGTTTCTCCCTGCTGTTTATAGTTCTGCTTGAGGCGCCCGAAGAGACAAGGCAGGCCTCTGAAGGAGGGATGAGGGGACAAAATCGCTAACAACTAAATCCAAAGTCAGGAATCCTTAAACGTCTGAGGCACTCGTCTGTAGCACAGTTGTTCTCGTGCCTGCGAGGCGACACAGCCGAGACAAGAAGCTACAACAAAAGTGTCAGAAAAATCTGTCAGACTTTTTGCCTCATGAGCCAGATCTGCTTCAAACCGAGACTTAAACTGCATCCCGAAGAAAATTGGCTGCCATTAGCAGTGTAAAGGCTCTGAAGCAGCTCTGCTTAACTGGGAGGAAATGAACATCTTCCAAAGTAACAATTATTGGGACGTGTTTTTCTCTGACTGTGTAGTAAACAATGGGACGAGCATGCTTAAGATCTAATCGGGTTCACAGGAGTGAGATGGATGTAAGATGAGAAGATGTGAAGCTGATTTATCTAATCTGTGGTTTCCCCCCCTCCCCAAAATGCTCTTCATTAGAGGCCTCCAACACACCATCATCATCAGAGAGTAAACCAGGGGGCTCATCAGGTTTGTTTCCTCTCCCCGTTTCCCGCTAATCGCTGAGATCTGATCAAACGACGCTGCCTCCACTCCAGCTGCTTCCCTCCAGATCTTCATCTCCCTGCCAGGTTCTCCGTTAATAAGGAGTGAGCGCTGAATGATTCAATCAGCAGGTACGCTCTGTTCCCTCTCCAAACTTCCCGGATATTCGGGCGCTCTTCTTTCGAAGCGACACAGAACAATAAACGCAACGGCCAACTGAGCTTCTTAGCGGTGTCACTTCCAATTAGCCCCCGTGTGACATCTCTGCCCTTTGGCTCGCTGGCATTCAAGATGAAAAGATCTGAGCGCCGTCTCTTGTATTGTACGCTGCCTTTCTTCACCCTCCCAGGATCCAAATTCAAGCACGTCTGGATTGGGAGTCTTCGAGAAGGGAATATGCGAGAAAGACAGACAGGGATTTTTTTTAATCCCGTAGCCAAAAATAGCAGCTCGTGAGGCCCTGTAAATATGTGATAGTCGTGAGCTTTAAAGGAGTTCTCCTTCGATAAAAGTGAGTGAAATTTCTACCCACCCCACCAGCTTTCACCTTAGTCATCCTCCACAATGTGCATCATTAATAGTGATGTTCCTAAGAAGCTAAGCCTTTTTAGAATCCCAACATGGAGTGTTCCGGTGGTCCTCTGCAGATTTACTCGTCTGGAAAACCTTGCAGCTACATCAAATCTGCATGCAACCTGCTACTCTGTCACATCACATTTTAAATCCAAACTGAAGTGATGGGGATTGTGAACAGCCGAGCGGTAAGCCACAGTATGCGAGCAAACATTTTTTCCCCCCGAGCAAATGAGAGGGCCCGAAACACCACAGCTTCTTAACTGGGGCAGGAAAATGTGCAACTTCAGTGGGAGCTTTCCCTCAGACCTCACGTCCCGAGCGCGCACACATGTGCACGGCCATCAGGACACATAAACAAAGCGGGCGCCCAGCTCAACCGAGTCAATTTACAACAGAGCAGACGGGATTCATTCCCAGCTAAAACTATCAACATTCTGCATGGAGCAGAGAGCAGAACCTGAGCTCATTTGTAGCCCTCATTATTTTCCATGACTTTACAAAAGTACTAACAAAAGATTTAACTTGATGCCACATGTCTGCCTGACAGAAAAAAAGTATCAAATCGAAGAATTGATGAGGGTAAAACACAGGGAGGTGTACATGATTTTACCACATTTTTCTGTAACAGATTTTGTGTTCCATTTGGTAATTACAATTAACAAACCTACCCCCCCCTAAAAAAAACCCCCCGAAGCCATACACACCCAAAAGCCATCCACAAAAGCAGCACAAAAACTCATAGCAGTAACATTTCAACAATCCAGCACGATGGGCAACTTCAATATTGGCACCAAACCTTAAAATGTGTTGTTTTTCTTTTTAGTTTAAAGCAAAAAAAAGACTTTAAGAGAAAGGTTTTACTGGGAGGGTTTTCATTTCCTGTGCAGCAGAGAATCGGAGGAAACCGCAGCTTTTCAGGGCAGACGGCAGGACTTCTGGCCAACAACAGCATCATGGCATCTGTGCCTGTGTTTGTCTTCACCAAAACGACTTTTTTAGCATTTCTTTTTAATAGAATTCTTTTCTAAAAGAGGTTAGCAGTAAAAACAGCGTCACATATGTAATATAATATCACCTCTGTCTTGGGCAGCTTTAAAAAAAAGCTTAAGACCCAATTTTTTAAATTAGCATTTAATTCGGACTAGGGTCTCTTAGGTTTCCTCCTTCTGTCTGCTCCTTTCTACGCACTTCTGGAAGGCTTTTAATGCCCTGCAGCGCTGCACCACTACAGCATTTTTAGTTGTTTCTGTATGTTTTGTATGTTTTTTGTATTGTTTTATGGCTTTGTTGTAAAGCACTTTGAGTACCATTTGGGTATTGTAAAGGGCAATACAAATAAACCTGATTGATTAATTGATTAATTGGGACTCTTTGTTTTTCTAAAGCCAGCCGTAGCATTTTGTTAGATTTTTTCCTAAAGGCGGGATCTCTCCAAAAACAACACATTTCCTAATTGACCCCTTAAAACTACCCAGAATCCCCGCTGTGAGTCTGGCCCTCTGGGTTCGAACGCAGAGCAAACGTCGGAGAGCTCACCTCCCACGAACTGGACGCCGCCGGCCACCCGGCCGATGGTGCGCGACACCAGGTCTGAGATGCAGCAGCTCATGAGGGCGGTGAGGGCCACCAGCAGCAGCAGGCCGCAGCCCACGCCGGTCACCACCGTGCTGACCCTCCAGGCCACGCTGGGGATGCCCTGGAAGGAGGCGTAGCGCCCGCACTGCTCCAGCATGACGGTCATCTGCCTCTCCTCGTCCCTCACCGGGTAGGAGCAGCGCCGGAAGGTGCCGAAGGACACCGGCTTGTCCATCTGGGCCCCCAGCAGCCAGTAGGGCATGAAGAAGCCCACGCAGGAGGCCGCCGCCGAGAGGAGGGACAGCAGGGCCCAGACCACTCCCGTACAGGTCAGGCTGGACGCCATGGGGGCAGTGGACAGAGAGTTCACAGAGCGGAGGGCGGGCAGAGGAGTGGTGTGGCTGGAGGCCTGGCACTGGGCATCTAACACCAGCGGGCTTCACCTCCTGGACGAGTCCGGGTCCCTGTCAGGAGGACGAGAAACAAACGGGCCGACTCATCAATCTGCCGCGCAAACAAGTTCCCAGCTTTCAAAACAACACACGCCAACCAGATAGATTTTGTTTGCAGTAATTATGAATGCACAGTTAATCAAATGATTTATGGATAAAGGCAGAATGACTAATGAACAGATTTCCATTAATGGCTTAACTGTATTTTGAGACAGGCTGCTCATTAAATGGGTCTTTTTGTTGTGTTTTACTGAAAGGTTTAGGCAGAAACTAACAGAAATAGATGGAATTATATAATCCACAAAGTTACTCTGTACAAATAAGATAACAATGATTCAATAAAAGATATATTATCATTAAAATCCTGGCAGTAAAAACTCTCTATTGTATTGAATTTAAATGATATTTTTAAGCCTACCTCTTATATCAGGTTTTTCTTTAAAAGCAGCTCATGACTAAAGAACAGATGACTTTTTTAATCGTTGAGATCTGCCTACAAACCCCAGAGTTAGAACATCTGTAACTCAGCAGTGCGTTTTCACTTTGAGAATAATCTTCACACCTCGACTAAATCAGCTATTCTGAAATTACATAACGCGCAAACGACGTGGCAAAAAAAAACTTCTAGGCGTGCATTTGGAGACTTAATGAACAACGAGCAGCGCAGGGTGGAAGGCTTTGGGAGAGATCCAGCACGGAGGAGCCCCTCCGGTCCCCGGCAGGAGCCCTCCGGTCCCCGGTAGGAGCCTCCGGTTCTCCGGGGACGCACCGAGCTCCGTCCGCAGGGGTGACCTCAAAGATCCTCCACCCTATCGCGGATCTCACGCTTTCCGAATGAGAATAAGCCACAGAAAGGAGCAAAAATCTTACATGTTGCAAGACTTCCGAAACAAGGTGCGCTGGGTGGACTCCGAGAGGCTGTTTCCATCTGGGGGCTCCAGCTGTGCGGGCTCTCAAAGCAAACTTTTCTCCAGTCCAGAAAAAAGGGGGAAAGACATCTAATTCAGCGGAGCGTTAGAATAAAAAAAAAGTGCACACAGGATCCTCCTGACAATAAGAACCGATTCCTCCTCTGATATGTGGGATCTAGGCGGTGATCGGTGGGTCGCTCCTGCGACGAACGGCGCTCTCTGACCGGACTCCCGATTTCACATTCCTGCTCAGAGGGAGAGGAGGAGGAGGGAGGGGAGGGAGAGGGAGGAGGCGGGTGCACGAAACTGTGCTGAACGGCGACCATCAGTCACACAAATCCCCCCCCAGCGGCCGGGCTCAGCGCTCACAGCTCCTGCACGATCCTGGTGCATTCAGGGGGGACTCGAAAATCCAACGATGGCATCAGGATGTGTAACTGAAACGTGTCTGGGATTGATTACGAGTGGGGGGGGGGCTGGTTAGTTGGCTAAATTTGTTATAACAAGTCAATGATAATCTGAATAAATGTTTAAACTTGTCCTGTATCCATTATTCCAATAATCTGTGTAAATTTGTCAGAGACAGAGATACAATCCCATCACCACAAATGTGGCAAAACCAAAAGAATTAGAATGTTTAGACGTTTTTATTAAAGTCTTAATTTGACTTGGTCAGTTTTTATACTGCCACTAAAAAGCTCCTTGTACAAGTCAGTAAACAACCTGAAGCTTTATTACACAACTAAGCAACTTTGAGCATAAGGCAGTTGTGTAACACATTGTTTTTTGGATTAAAAGTACAAGAAAAAAACTAAACCTGGAAAAAGGGGTCAAGTTCTCATGAAAATTTTTTTCACAGCAGTTATGTATGTTGTTTGTCAGCAATTTATGTGTTACAAACTGGAGTTTGTGTTGTTATCATTCACAGTATGAAACATAATGTTCTAATGTAATTCCTTTGTCTTGAAGACTGCACAATCCTGGCTGGTTTAGCAAAGACTGAAGTTACCACATTTAAAAAAACTTTTTTTCCGTTGTTTGAGGCTTTCAAAAACTGGTGTCTCAGGTTTTTAAGTGTCATGTGGTAACAAATTCTTTTGCAAGTTACAGCTTGTAAAAGCTATTCTTTTACAAGCTTTATTCTGTTTTAAATGTGTATTATTTGTGTATTGAGTTAGTATGTTATTATTTATATTTAGACGACAATGTTTTGAACATCTTATTTGAACATCCCTATCATATCATACATTACTTCCATCTTCCTCTACATCTTGTCATTTTGATGCTCCTTCTTGGAGTTTGATCATAGCAGACAAACATAGCCTATATAGTGTTTGCTCACGTAATTTTAACGTTTTGAATCAAACCATTCCACAAAATATGACCCTTTTAGAAAATAAGAATGTTTTTACATAAATAGCTTGATAGTATATACAATTAAAATAAATTACCACTATTTATCTGCAACTGAGTAACGAATTTAAACAGTTAACGGAACGATGTGCCACATCTTTGACCGGACGTAAAATCCGGACGGACCAAAACAGCTTTCAGATAGTTTACGTTGACGTGGAAGCGAATGAGCACCATGGCAAACACAAAAGTAGAAATTTCTACCGATGGTTCCTCTATATCATCAAATCCCAATGTGCCTTCTCAACCCAACAATCCGCTGTCAAGGAAGCTCAACAAAATTTTGGAAACGAGACTTGACAATGACAAGGTAAGGTGGAAGAGTTTGGCTTGTCGCTAGCTTACAGTAGCTAATTTAGCAAGCTACTGATTTGAACAATTTTTTAAGTAAACATTTGGAGCTGACAGACTGTATTTAATGCTCAGGTCAGTTGAACTACATCGCAGATACACAGCTGCTCCATTCACTGAACACTGTGTTTACAGTTTCCTCTTGTAATGATGTTTTTAGCCTCAGTTGCTTACAGGAGGAATATACTTAATACATTACATGTAGATGTATGGCGGTGCTTGACTTGTCTCAGGTCTTGATTGACAGTGATGACAATGTTGTCTCTTTTGTTCTTGCAGGAGATGCTGGAGGCTCTCAAATCGCTGTCAGTCTTCTTCACAGAGAACAGTTTGCGTACAAGAAGAAACCTTCGTGGCGACATAGAGAGGCGAAGTCTGACAATCAATGAAGAATTTGCACGAATGTTTAAAGAAGTTAAAGAGGTAACATAATTTCTTCAACAACATTTGATTCACAAAGGGTTTTCTGATGTTTTTCTTTTTTTAATAATTCCCAGCTCTGTCTAGATACTTTTCCATCCATATACAACCCATGATTCCTGTTTGTTTGGGTACCATTGTATGTACAAACTGTCATTGATGTTTTTAATATTGCCACATCAGTACCGAAACCTGTTAATGATACCATGTGTGAGCAGTAGAGCTGAGTCTGATGCCATATTTTCCCTCAGGAGCTTGAAAGTGTCCATGAAGATGTCCAGGCCATGAGCACATGCTGTGAGGAAATGACCAGTAGACTAAAGGTAGGCAGTGAGTTTCACAGATCATGTTTTGTCTGCAGTGTGCTGTGCTAAAACTCAGCTTGTCCGAATACAGTGCATTAAATGGTTTGAGTGATTTATTGAAAAAAGGTGTCGTAAAGCATGTCCAAATTTTTTGTGTTTGTTTTTAACAGGCTGCAAAAGAGCAAACTCAAGACCTCATCGTAAAAACCAACAAGCTGCAGGGAGAAAAGTGAGTTGTTTCTAAATGTGATCAAATCTATGTTGATATTATGGCTGATACTTGACTTAAACGTTTTAAATAATTTATTTTAGTTGGAAATTTTAATACAGAACATACCAGCAAGTTTAGTTTACTGTTTGTCTAGAAATTGTTGAAAGTAGTTGACAGAACTTTTATATCCCAACAAACATTTTTCTTTTAAATCAATCTAATGGTGGATCTAAAAATGTTTTAATTCTTTCATTTGTGTGCATAATCATGTCAGTTCTATTGCAACATTTGTGTCATTACATCTTCCATAAAAAACATGTAAACAAAACGCCAATCTGACTTAACTGGAATTAGTCTAATCACACCATCTGTCATTTAAATTTTTTTATCCTCATTCATGTGAAAGTCTGTCCTGAGAATGAAATTCTTTCTCAATGATTCTTCCCTTGAATATACGGTAAACTGACAGTGACATTTTACATTTAAAACTACCATAAAGCACTATCTTTACTTATCAGTTTTAAAGCTGTAAGTCATTCTGGAAAGCTGTCACATACGTCACTGATAAGCATCATCATCAGCACAAACCAGGACACTCTCGTTTTTCACTCTCTGCTGCAGAACTCACCTCTTCCCTGTTGAGCTAATCTTTTAGATAAATGGCACTCTCTTCAAACTCCTCTATAGGGCTAATTTGGTTCTTTTTACATGTGTTTACCTTTGATTTTACAGTTGATTTTGGATCTGCATGGATGGGTAACATTGCATTGTTTCTCAAAATGTATAGCTTAACATTTGTGAGGTTCCCCGTTCTTCCCCATGTATTCACCCAAATCTGTTTTTGTTGTTTATTTAGCTTGCAGGTCTTTTTCCACAAAGTGTTTATCGGCACAAAATAGACAGCTGCCACTTTTCCCCCGGGGTCATTCACTCACATCAAATCAGGTCCAGCTTGAAAGTGAGATGTAAATAGGCCTACTGATGAGTTTGTGAGAGTTATAGCAATTCAGGGCAAAGTAGGAAGGGCTGGTATGCACATCCTGATATCTGCTGAGTAGGGATGAATAAATCATGAGAGTCACTGGAAGAACTTCTGCAGTTTTATTAACCCAATTTCCACAAAAGTTTGGAGCTTCTCTGAAACGCAACACAAGAAACTTCGTTTTTTTTACATTCATATAAGTACTGGGGAATTGATTTTCTGGGGACAGGGTTTGTTGGACCTCAGTCCGTTTTAATGCAACATTATTTGTTTTATGGGATTTGATGTTTGTCAGCAGGTCCCATCTATACCTCACTGCTCTTGAATCCAGTTGTTACAACCAATGGCACTCCACAGATGTCCTCTTGTATTTTAGTATGCGTTTTAAAAATGCTGACAACATATTTTCAAAATAACGAGACCCTTGTTACATTGAGTCAAAGCGTTGATGTGGAATATTTCTACTATAATAGATGCAATTAAATAGATTTTGGCTGAATGACTTCCATAAATCCGGGATTTTTGGGCCCTTTTCCTCAAGGAATCGGACTATTACAGCTCCTTTTAAAATCTGGTCTACCACAGTGTGCGTCGCACAACTCAGACTGTTACAAGTTTCCTCCATGTTGTTGTTGCTGGCCAATCACGGTCGATCTAATGTGGTTCAGCTACAGCGAGATTAGATCTGTTGAGGCGCATTGCGCAGAGGACCGTCAGCAGTTTCATTACCGGGACTGGTGATATGATTATCCAGTGGCATCCATAAGTATTTTGCTCCTTGGGGATCAAAACTGAGCTTTAGTCTGCTATTGTCCCACAATGCCAGGCTGTTTGGCTCTCGCATCTCTGCACCACGTCCACCGGGAGTGTGGGGAGGGATGTGTTTATCTTTGTAAAGTATTTGTGGTCCTGAGTGACCTTGTGAGTTGACACAGAGGCAGAGGCTCTGGTTGGGAGGATGTAGGTTTGTTTGCAGTGATGATGTGCTGCTGCTATCCATGTTCCACCCTCCTATCAACAGTGGCTCCCTCACAGAGAGAGACCGGCACGTAAGCAGGGGAGGAGATTAGTTCTGAGTCCGGGAGTGAGAGACAGCCGTGGGGATGAAGCCCCCGGTGAGCGCGTGTGGGCCATGAATGAGGACTGTAGGGTATTTTCGAAAAGTCTCAGTAAAAATGCGTTATAGGTTGGAGCTTTGTGGCCGACACGTGTTCCAGGATCCGAAAAACTATAGCTTCCACTGACGTCACGTTTTTGCTATTTTACTTTAAAACAAAGGCGTTAAAAAAAACGAACAGAAATAAAATGTATACTTCCTAAACTTTCACAAATCTAAATCTAAAGTTACAAACGAGCACGTCACGTGCATGGCACGAGCGTAACACGGTCAGAAAACCGTGAGGCACCAACCTTCCTCCTGCCGTGTTAATTTCACAAAGGCAACCTTACTGGGCACCTGGCGCATAATTACCACGTCATAAAAGGTGCATTAGGTAACATAGATATTTAAAATTCACATTTTTAACTTGTAAATATTTTAAACTTAAATTCTTAATGTCACTTATTAATTTAAATGACATATCAAATTCACATAAACAAATAAATTCAAAATACACATAAATATACATAAATGCACATAAATGGGCATATGGCGCCTACAAGGACTGTGCTCTCGTTTGTGTCCGGCACTGAGTGCCCCCCCCAGCCGCCCCCCCCTGTTTCTTTGCTCCGTGTTCCCTCGGGGACCTGCTGTCTGTCCGGGTGACATTTTCATGCGCAGAGCTGCACCAACCTCACAGCCGTATTGGAGAGTTTGTGCACGCCGCATTGTGACCTTGTCTCTAGCTATTTTGCCCCAGAGGAGCAGCAGCCCGGGGGGGGGGGGGGGGGGGGGGGGGGGCAAGCTGTCCTCCCTCAGCCCCGGATCCTTCCCTCAGTACTCCTGGTTGTATCTTATCTTCAGGTCACAAGCACTCAGTATTCCTGTGTCATTTATTGTTTGTTTTTGATCTGTTGAATTTGACTATAGCAATGCTTGATCTGAGGCTTAAAGACACATTTCCTGTTTAGAGGACCCAAGGATGTGCCGATGGTGAGGTCTCCCCCGCGCTGTTTGCTGTCTTATCTGTCTGTGGCACTTTGTTGTTTGTCAACTCTAATGAAACCAAGGGTGTTTGCTTCCTGGAAAAAAAAAAAGAAGGTGGAGGAGGTGTGGAGCTGTTTGTCCACTGTTTGTCCACCGGCCCTGTTCAGAGACACTGTCATCGGGAGCACTAAGTGAGCGTTGTGTGTTGTTCCATAATGAAATAAAAGGCTGCCCACCTGGCCGATGTAATGTTTAACAAGCTGACGCCACCAGCGAACAGATGTTTCTGCTGACTGAGGGACGCCGCTTTGGAGCTGGAGGCGGTGAAGCGTTCTCCTTCTCCAACTCCATGCTCAGATACAGAACCTGTCGAAGGGCAATTCTGACCAACCACAACCCGTTTGATTTTAGCTTTTTAGCAACTCTAGTGTGTTTCTGAGAGCATTCTTCCTAGAAAGAAGCCAGTTTTCCCTGTATAGCTCCGGTCTAGGTCGCTGATAAATCCCATGGCTGAATACCTCAGATCAACAGTTTGAGACACCAGAATGGAAATAACAACCTATGTGAAACCACTATTAAAGCCCAGCTTGGTCCTAATAGGAAGCGGTAGTGAGTTTTCCTTGTTTGGTTTTAAAAAAAAAAAAAGAAGTTTTTTTTCTTCAGTGGTGTAAATCACTGGAGCGTAGCTAACAGCTTTGTGAATGACATATTTCCACTCTGCTCGTTGGAGCGCTCCTCCTCTGATTTTAATGGCTAATCAGCCCATATGGTCCCCAACATGTGTGCTAACTGGACATTTGCTGCCTTGTAGTCAAGCTCTCACAGACCGGGATGTGATTTCAGGCTCAGCTTTTTGTCGGAGACGTTTATGATTTTGCACTGAATAATATTCTCTAACCGATTTCTGTCTTTGAACAGACAAAAAATGGCAAGAGTAATCGACATTACCACATGAGGTCATCCTGCTGCCTGGCTTAGATCTAAATTAAAGTTGCCCCTCGTAGAGGACGGTTCAAGAACACTTGCTGTAATTTCCTCTGAACATATGGCACGTAAAGGCCATTTTCCTCGCCGTGTGATGTCACACAGCCAAGTATGTTGCCTCTCTCAGGTATTCGCTGATTGCAGCCCTGAGAAGAATGTGTCATGTCCTGACAGTGCTGCACCAAAGACGCCTCTGTTCCAGCGGCACTGGGATGGTCTTTGTTCTGTCAGGGACCTCCCACAATGCCCCAGCCTTGTACGCAGTGTGCAGCCCGTCCTTTTTATGATCTACTGTACATCTTTGAGGAGCCCGTCCGTCCCTGGTGGCCTGGATGTGGCAGCTGCAAAATGTTTCTTTTACAATTAATTTCTTGTAAGTTTGATGTCAACACGAAGGTCCTTTCTGCTCCAGCAGTGAATTCATGAGGTCACTAATAGAGAATAGGCTCTTCTTTGTGCTTCTTCACAAACCTGATCTATAATTTTTCTGTTTTTCTTCTCATTTCATATATGTAGATATGTGTATATATGTATATATAAGTGTGTATATATATATGTGTGTATATATATATATATATATATATATATATATATATATATGTATATTTTTGCTTATTTTAATACTCTACATTGTGTCCTCTTCCTTCATTTTTAAAGACTCTATATCTATATAAGCCCAGTTTCGTACAAAAGCAGGATTGACTTAATTAGCTAGTTCTTCACGATTTGCATATTACTGATGGAATTAATGTTCCGGCTCGGACAGCTACACTTCTTCACTGTACTATACACATACTTTTTTACTTTAATATTCCTCAAACGTTGTGTGAAGCAAGCGTGTTCCCTGAAATTGCTTTGATAATGAATGCTTCCCTCAATTTAACTAATGATCTCATTAGCGTAGCTTGTTAATTCTGTACATACGGTTGTAATTGTGGTCGGGTATTACTGTGTTTTAGGGACTTTTGTTTTAATGCATCTCTGACTGTTGCCGATAAATTCTTAGTCCCTTTTTTTGTCCCTGTTTTGCATGCTTTGTGTGTTTGTTTATGCAGCTAATTGTGTAACTGTGTTGTGGTACATTACCTCCACGCTGTACTGTAATTACAGATACAAATCACGGGCTGACCAAAACATTTTACATTGTCAGACGGCAGAGCCTTTGTGTCTGCAGGGTGGAAAAATGATTGGTTTTCAGTTTTGATGATGTGGACCAAACCGAGTGGCTTGTTGAGTCTATCTGAGCATCCGACAACTTTGCAGTTTGCAACAAAACTCCAATACAAGAACTCTCAAATGGCAAATAAGACTTTTGAAACATTGTGTGTGCTGGTGTGGAGTGTTCAGAGCTAGATGAAGTACTGAATCATTGCTTCCTGTAACCTTTACCTCCAGCCGACTGAGCCAGCTTTTAGCCACGTGACCAACAAAGGTCAGATAATCAGCAGGTTATTCTGCTGGACCGAAATGACCCGGTGATTTACTGCTCAAGTCTCACTATTAATGGGAAGGAGGATATATAGGAAGGATATGTTTTGCAGAAAGATGGGAGCAGTGGGAGGACCTGCTGTTGCTCTGCCGGCCGGTGGCAGAGTTCCCTGTTGGACTCGGCCGGTTGCCATGGTCGCTATTGTGTGGAGACACTTCCTGACATGATAGTGATCTCTCTGCTGACAAAAAACCTGGCTAGCATCCGGCCCGGCTCTTTTTTTCCTCCCTCTGAATATTCCTTTTTTCTCACTTCTTCCATATCAGCGCCTTTTTTCTGGGCTCTCTGTGAGCGTGAGAAGAGTGTGATCGCCACCTGCTGGAGAAATCTGAGCATAGCATACTGCTGAAAGCTAGCTCGATTCTACCCCTTCATATTGAAAGAAACATCATCATAGATTTTTTTAAGCATGTTTCTGGATTAAAATCTGATTAAACTCCGTTATAAAACACTTTTGAAAGATATCAATTTCCATAGAGGCTTAAGGAATCACAACAATTACTCACCTGAAGCTAAAGGAAGAAAATACAGTATGTGTGTGATTTAGGTAGGCTATATCCTTGTAAACAAAACCACATTAAAAAGGTGTGTGAAGCCTTTCTCTTTTTCCTTTCAGTCATCGGCTGGAGGTGAGAGCTCAGGTTGCTCAAGCATTCCTTGCCAAGTTCCAGTTGTCCAACGAGGAGATGGCCACCCTGAGGAGCGCCCGCGATGGGCCCATTACAGAGGTAACCTCTGTTACCACGTGCACTTTTCCCCCTCGATGGGGATCTTTTCCTTTATCTTTCACAATCCTAAAATGAAAAAGAATCCCAAATTATTACAAATTTTCCAGTTCAGCACTGACCCATGTTCCAGGAAAAACTGGGACTGATGTCGAGCTCCAAGACCTGAACTTAAACCCCACTAAAAGATTAGTAGTTTTTATCAGAACAAAATACCTTTAGGAGCCATTTTTTATGTGTCTGAATCCTTATATCAGTGCTCTTCATCCACAGTCAATAAATTAGAAAACAAATCTGTTTCTCCTCTCATTTGACTAACTTCCTGCTATGGTGACAGATAAAGGATGCAGATTATTAAGAATCAGCTGTGTTGCTACTTGTACTTTAACAGAAATTACTTACTTAATTTTCCATATCTAATAATGCCAGCATGGAATCTTCTCAAGTCTGGAGTATGATAACTTAATAAATAAATAAATACATGAACATAAGTTCGAAGCTTTGTGTGTATCTCACAACAGTTTTGATTCCTAAAAAAATCGTAATTGAATTGTTGACGCTAGTCAAAATCTGTGTAATTCAGGCTTGTGTTTGTTGTTATATTTCCCAGGACTTTTTCCGAGTTCTCAGCCGGGTGAAGAACATTCACGAGGACGTAAAAGTGCTCCTGCGAACGAACCAGCAAACTGCAGGGTGAGGTTCACATCTGACTCCAGTCTGGTCCTTTGGACTCCGCTGGCAGTAAAACTGGGAGTGTCTAGTACAGTTGTTTTATTTTATTGGTGAATACATTTTTATTGTTATATATTTTCTATAATGAGAGAGGGACACACAAAAAAAAGTCCAGATATGGTATTTATGACAGTATTGGTGTCTGTGTGTGTTGTGGGAATGTGTTCTTCCAGGTTAGAGATCATGGAGCAGATGGCCGTGTTACAGGAGACCTCATATGAGCAACTGTACCGCTGGGCTCAGAGTGAGTGCAAAATGACTGCAAAAAGCATATTTAGGGGTCACTTAGGACTGTTGTGTACAAGGTTAGAACATATTCTAAATTTAATGAGAAGTGTATATCACATCATTTGTGTTATAAGTTTGCTTTTGCCCTCAATACTTCATTCATAAGTATTTATTCAAATAGAAAAATGTCATCTTTCCAGCAAAAACAATTCGATGTGTCAGACCTCTTTAAGCACGCATATGACTCACATCCTGTGACTGTCTTTGCCAAAAGAATGTCTGCGAACCAAAAGTTCCACAACTTAAGCATATGCTGAAATCAAAATGGAAATAAACTGTTTAGATCACGGAAACCTCTTTGGGGTAATTACACAGAGACAAAGTATAGAGCACTCGCAAAGTCCTTCACCAGCCCAAAGGTTGCTGCGTAGATCTGCAGCCGTTAGATACCAAACCCTGCATGGGCAACCGTGAAGCTTGAGCTATTAGATTCTATAAGTGATCATGACTGAGTAGAAAATTAATCAAATAGATGTGTTGTTCCAGAGACTCTTCTGTTTAGAAATAAGAAAGCTGCACTATAGGTCATAATGCTGGTTGTTTGCATTCTGGGTCAGTTCATGGATTCTGTGAAGGGTCTTTTTAAAACAAAATCAAACTTATTTAACCTGTATTTGCAGCTCCAGGTTAACAGTGGAGCATTATTACCTTTCGCTCTCCATTTATTTGGTTTTATGTGGTGCACGAGCAAAGTGTGATGATGGTAATGAAGGGTTAGGGTGTATGTAAGCGACAGAACTGTCATGGTCTAAAACATTATGCAGCTCTGAGTTGAAGGGATGTACTTCTTTCCCCTCGTTCTTTCCAAAGATGAATGCAGAGGACTCACTCAGGAGACATGTGATATCAGCCCGGTACTGACTCAAGCCATGGAGGCCTTACAAGATCGCCCCGTTCTTTACAAGTAAGGCGAATGCACACTCACAAACACAGAGACATAGCTATTGTAATTAATGTTGGATGTGGACTGTACGATTTTAAGGCTCAATGTTTTAGCACCACTGTCATCTGTGGGCGCTGTTAAACAACAAAGCTAAAACAGCCTGAAGCAACAGAAAATGTCACAGCCACACATGCACCAGAGGAATGTTTGCATTTATCTGTCAGACTGCCAGTGGACCGGAACCACTCCAGAGGAGCAACAGCATGAAGGCAGAAATAACATTCTGTCTGCTCACATTCAGTTTTTTTATACATATGTGGCTCATTGGGTGTTATTGCATTAACTCAAATGCATATGAACACCATCCATCTCACAACTACAGATGCAGAGTAACCCTCAAACAAAGCAGTGAACATTTCTGAGCACTATGTAAAAAACAGAATAAAATAAATGCATGCAGCCCTCTAAAAGAGAATGGAACATGTTCTCATACAACAACAGTCATGCATTTTTGCAGAACTTCCTTTCCCTCACTGCAGTTCTAAATTTATCCTTGGGAAAATAAACAACAAATGAAGCTTTCGCACCTTCACATGTTTTCAAGGCCAGCCTTCCCTTGTGTTTGTTGAAGAGCACCTGTCTGTGTGCCCACAAAGTATCCAAGGCCATACTCTGTCTGAGTTTGTTGAGGCTGGACACCAGCGTTTCTGGCTTCTTAATTCAACATTATCTTCTGTTTAGTCTGTCGCAGAGCTGGTCACCACCAAGTCATTGGAAAACCCCCAAAACTCATTCCCTTTGGAAAAGCTGCCTACGTTGTTGATGTTAGAGACTGGCCACAGCACTCAGTCTCCACAACAGGACTTTTCACACCAGGCTCAGGTATTGAGTTAATCCTGGTTTCTCTTGTGTTGTGTTGAGGTACACCCTGGATGAGTTTGGGACCGCACGCAGGTGTGCAGTGGTGCGAGGCTTCATTGACGCCTTGACCCGCGGCGGGCCCGGAGGAACCCCCCGCCCCATAGAGATGCATTCACACGACCCGATGAGGTACAGCTGGTAAACAGGCCTGTGGTCACAGAAGCCATTCCTGCTTTCCTGCATGAGGCCTTTCTGCTTGGCTCTTTTTGTCTGTCCGTCTAAATCCAAACTGCAGTACAAAGTTATTTTCATACAGTCAAATGGTAAAGTGTTCTCATAATATAAAACCTTAAAATGGAAAGTTATCTAAGACTCACGGGAAGATTTGCATCTTTTTGCAATGCCTTTTCTGAAACCTGATTTGCATTGTTGACTTGTATTTACTTTAACTTAAAGTAAATTGGCCTTATTACTATGTTACTACTACAATTACTACTACCAAAGTTGCTCCAAACCTCTATGTTAGATCTGCTAAACATAAATGTCATAAATGAAATCCTACTTCAGGTTTTACGTAGGATTATTCTATTCCACCGCTCCAAATGGCAAACACTTTCCAATCTTTTTACTACTTTACTTCATTTCTAGAAGTCCACTTGTTAAAAGGCTCACTGAAAACTTTCCCATATATTAAAATGAATTCATAGAATAAAAATAAAAATTAAGCTTTAATTAAGTATAGACTAAACTAGTTTTTGGAACACAATGTTGAAAGGCTTTTTAATGTTCCCATGTTGATCTCCTTTTGACATTTTAAGAATAACCTCCTACATACTGCTACTTGTCCCACTTTCTCGTTTATTTAAAAAGATGTGCACCACAGATGTTTAAAAAATAGATGCATGATGCAGCATCTGGGACGAGAAGAAAAAGAGTCTTTCTGACCCTGAAAGACTGATTTATTGTGATTTCTGTCATTTTGAATTGAATTGGTGGGTGTCCAAATAATATTTTAGTTTTTAGAATTGTCACACAGACAAAGTAGCCAGTTAAGAAATGCCACAAGTGCCCAGTTTCCAAAAGGAACCTTGAAATGATAACAATTGGTGGCATTTCCTTCACTTGGACA
This sequence comes from Menidia menidia, assembly GCA_907169785.1. Lineage (NCBI taxonomy): Eukaryota > Metazoa > Chordata > Actinopteri > Atheriniformes > Atherinopsidae > Menidia > Menidia menidia. Next base: position 1,839,367 of record CAJRST010037777.1, read on the forward strand.
AAGTTGCTCACAGTTTCTCCAGCTACTTGACAGATGTAGTTTATTAAAGTTTGGATAAAATGTTCAGTATCAGGACTCTGTCATTTGTCCTGTCAACGCGGAATTTACGCAATGGCATTATGAATTAATCATTCAAGTCCTTTTCCCTGCAGCAAAATAAACTAAACTAAAAATCAATACTACACAAAATGTCACATAATTCAAATTAAACAGACAGATTTAATTTAGAATTTTTCATTATCATAAGATAATGTATAAAACACAAAAAATGTTGATACATCTCTAGAACTATTTTAAATTCATTACACATAAATTACTCAATTAAATCGCTGGGTTTGTTTTTGGAAACACAGGACCCTTCTAAAGCTCCTCTGATATATATATATATATATATATATATATATATATATATATATATGTGTATACATATGTGTGTGAGTTTGTTTTTCTTGAAATCGAAATCAATCAGGCCAAGCTGTTTGTTTTTTAGCTAAAAGTGTCAGAGTGCTCCCGTCTTTCCTGTCGTATTACATCCTCCTGCTCTGCACCCAGCAGCCAAATAGGAGATTTTCTCAGAATACTACCCATGTGTGGAACACAAAATCACCTCAGTTTTATAGGAGGAATCAGCAGTTCTGAGAACATCAAGTTCTCATTTGCCTCCCCATGTCCACACACACACACGTACTCACACAAACACACACACACCAAGTTTAACTTGCTGTTTTTCCACCATTATGTAACCGCCAAAGACATTTGCAGTGCGACTGGAGTAGAATTGGATGAGCCACGCTTCAGTGTGGCAGTGTAAGACGATCCCTGTCTGTGTTGCTGGAGTGACATGTGCATTGATGCGGGGCGTTTTTGTCACTCTGTCAGGTATGTCGGGGACATGTTGGCCTGGCTGCATCAAGCAACCGCCTCAGAGAAAGAACATCTGGAAGCCCTGCTTAAACAAGTCACAATGCAAGGTGCGACCCCTCAGCTGGTCGGTCATGTGACCTTTTATTAGATTGTATCATACCTCTAACTTCTTCTTTCTCTCTTCAAAAAAGTTCCTTTACAAATACACTTTTATCCAGAGCCAATGACAAGGATACAGGTTATGGATACTCTTAGACAACTTGGGGCTTGTTGTTTTAGCAAAAGACACTTCAATAAATAGCCCGAAATGGAAATGTCCAGTACTTTGGCAGGTGTGCTCATTCCCCTGAGCTACAGCTCCTGACAAATATTACGGTACCTACTTTCTGTGTAGCGTATTCCATCTATGTCTTCACAGCTTGATGCACATAGAGGGAGGCTTTGGAAAGGTGCTTTACATAATTGTCTGGCAGCAGCTGACAAAGGCGATAGTGTGAGTTAGAAAGAGGAGACATTTGCATATTTTGTCGCTAATAAGCTAATAATCGTTACTAGAATATATCACTATTTAAGATACATCCATTTTGTACAACAGACACTTTCCACATTCCAGCTAAAGGCCCAAACATGACTTTGATTTTCAATTTGTGGACATTTTTTTGTGTTCTCTTTTGTTTAGGTGTGGAGGACAACATGCAAGAGGTGGTGGGACACATCACAGAGGGAGTCTGCAGGCCGCTGAAGGTGGGCAGCCAAATGAGTTTTAAACTATTTGAGTCTGATGGGTTTGCTGTGGAGGGCCTGCTTGGCTCGGTCGTGTTCTGCTGGTGTTGTCTGTTTGTAATCGATGTGCTCCGTAGGTGCGGATAGAACAAGTCATCGTGGCAGAGCCAGGAGCCGTCCTGCTTTACAAGCTGTCCAACCTGCTCAAGTTCTACCACCACACCATCAGGTGTTTGCTACACACACTAACTCTAGGTGTTTTCTGTTTGAGATGCTTGATTTATCACCATTCTAAATGGATGAGGACTCTGCTTTTATTATTGATCTATATAGGAGTAATAGAACAAAGCTTAGTGTGATTCTGTTTTTTAAAAGTGTTGATTATACATTTGAAATGATTACTGGACACAATATAAATTATTCCTTTCTAATTTGCCATTTTTTTCTTTTTCAGCTCTATTATTGGGACCAAAACGGCCTTTTTGCTCATGACTATTGAGGAAATGCACCTCCTCAGCAAAAAAATGTTCTTCAATAGCCTGAGTCTACACGCAAGCAGACTCATGGACAAGGTGCTGTCAGAGCAAGCTCTGGGATTTTTATTTCACTTTTACTTATTTGTGCAGATGTAAGAGAGCGACTGCTCAGGTAATAACACCCATAAGTACAAAAACAGATAAAAGAGGAGGCTTCATGCAAGAGGAACTGTTTTTTTTAAAGCAAGTAGAGATGGTTCGCAATGTTCTTTCATAAAAATGCTTAAATGACAGTGCAGCGTTGCTTAGTATTGCTCACTTTGGACACACATTGTGTATTTCAGTTCAAAGTCTAAACCCTCAAAGACAACAAGGCTATTTCTGAAACACTTCTTCTTGTAAACAGTTTCAGCCTCCTGGCCACAACAGCAAAAAGGCTTCTAGCTGCCAAGAAACGCCATACTTGCTACCATTTAGTGAAATTGCCATCCAAATATACCTCAGCACAAGCTCTCCCACGTTACATGCAGCCTGTGTCCTGATCAATAGCAGTTACAGGAATTATCCCTGTAGCACGGTGTTAATCAGATTTGAGACCCTCAGGGTTTTGGTGTCAATTCCAGCTAATGCCAGGAACACAGCCTCTTCATAATTTGCTCTATTAGATGGACAAAGGTGGCCATGCTCACTTCTTCATTGTGTGTCCAGAGACCAATGAAATCAAAACCCTCTTCATTACAAAAGCGCTGCAGACGGATGCTCAGAGAGTTGGACATTTTCTCATCCATTGTGCATCCGCTAATTGAGTTTGTTTATTGCATCGGTGGCATTAAGAGGGCTGCTTTTTTTCATAAAAGGCTAAGGCTCACATTTGAAAAAACCTCTGAAACTAACACCTCTTGTTTGTGCCGTCCCGTGTGCTTTGCCTCATGCCGTCATGGGCCTGTCTGCAGGTGGAGCTTCCTCCGGCAGACCTCGGACCCACAGCATCCCTCACCCAAACCCTCTCCCTCCTCAGGGAGGTGCTCGCCTCCCATGACTCCTCTGTAGTCCCCCTGGATGCACGGCAAGCTGACTTTGCTCAGGTAAAACTGTGTTTCTACTCTGTTGTCGTTGGGGCAACAGTAGTCCGACTCAACAATAACCTTCCGGATTAAAAGCGACACAATGGTTTCCAGATGCAATTAGCTGGTTATACCCCTAGATGTCACAGCAACCTACACACCAGACCTTGTTTCTTGAATTATTTTAAATTTCTAGCGTAAAACTCCATGTTTTTGGCCCGGTACAGGTCCTGTCCTGCATCCTGGATCCGCTCCTGCAACTGTGCACCGTCTCAGCCAGCAACCTGGGCACAGCGGACATGGCCACCTACATGGTCAACTCCCTGTACGTCATGAAGACCACACTGGCCCTTTTTGAATTCACCGACAAGAGGCTGGAGATGCTTGAATTCCAGGTTGGTTTGTCCCTGTCATAAATGGCTATCTATCATAGAATTAAGAGCGAAAAATATATTTTTCATTGAAGTCTTAGAATTCTTGTACTTGTACCCTTTTTTATTTTAGATTCCTAATAAGTATGAATTATTTTTTTGTTTAATTGTACTAGATCTAATTGTATGTGATGTGTTTAGGTTACAAACCTAAATTAGACTAGACTAAATGAACAATGAAGTTGCAATTTTAGGAGATGACATTGTCTGTCAGGAGAAATTGTTATTTATTCTGGAGCCTTTCATTAAAAGAGGACATCTTTTGCGAAAAAGATAGAATTTTCTGTCCATAAAAGAGTGTGCGTCATTTATTGTTGTCCGTGCTCAGTGGGCCATCCATCCTTCTATTTTTAGTCCATCTTTTGTAATTGAACACCACAAGAGCTCCTATCGAAGTTTCATCATCAATGGCACAGTGATTCCTAATTAACTATAAGTACCATTTGTTCACAATACAGGCATGGACCCAATTCTAAGGCACGCTCTCCCTTTTTTCTTTTTTCAGATTGAGGCTCACCTAGACACGTTGATCAACGAGCAGGCGTCCTACGTCCTGACCAGAGCTGGACTGAGTTACATCTACAGCTGTGTGCAGCAGCACAGCCCAGAGCAGGTCTCAATGGAGCTCCAGAGTTGTAGATCTTCAGCTTTTTTTTGTTGTTTGTTTTTACGTTTTTCCTGTCACAACCCCTGTAGTCCTTTTTCTGTGCGTTCCAGAGCCTACAGTATTGTTCACGCAATCCATTTGGCCTTTGGAAGAGTTTATAGGCTTTACCATCGCTATGGTTACCACATGAGCTTTGCATTTGTTGGAGCATAATAACATTTCCATCAGATTTTCAGATGAGAGAAGGACAGGGAAAGACAGATTGTGTCATGTTCTATTAAAATATATTGGCGTTCCCTGAAATGTCTTGTGCAGATAAGAGCGCTGATGGCTCGGAGCCTTCCTCCCTCTTCCTCTCCTCTCACACTTTGCCACTGGTCTCACTGAAACCCATAGTTGTGGTTTAGCATGCAAGTCTTGACTCTGGGTCATGTCGGGACACACCACACCCAGCTGCTCAGTTACAAACTGTCATTCTTCTGCAAAGTTTTTCACTACCTGGGTGGTCTGTGTTGGGTTTTTTTTTTAAATGGTTGTGCATTTGTAATTCTAGACCTTCACACTTCACTAAATCCCAGATGTCAGTGACTTACAGGAATCCCTGTATTTATCTTTGAGCCAAACTTATCTTAGAAACAAAACCTTGATATAGTCCTGACACATATTGTGACTAACAGATGAGTTTGTGGCTCGTAGCATGTTTGTCATAGTGCCCTCATAACCATATAAAACTACTCTAGGTGCTGCACCGTTGCTTCGTACCTTCCCATTTTTTTTCTATTTGCTGCTTTTAATGCTGGCAATTTAGGCATTTAAGCTTGACTTAATGCCACCATTTCAGATGGTCTGCCACAGCTAATTGCCTTACAGGTACCTGCTGATGTGTACACAAAGTCAGACATGTATTTACTTTGTCTGACACCAGGATTTAAGTAGGACATTTCTGTTCTGCACAAATCAAAGCACACAAGTTGAGTTATTCAAACAATTTTTTTTCTTTATGGGTTGCAGGAAGTTGGTGTGTCAGGGTGTCTTTTTTTTTTCTTTTTTTTTTAAGTGAGATGTGTTGATAAGAGAGCTTGCAGTGCAGACATGGCTCCACAAAATCTTTTGGTTAGCATGGAAGATTCAGAAACAAACAAACTCCATCTTATGTCCTAACTGGTCCGACTCGGTGTTGGACTGAGAGCTGAAGTTCACTTCTCTTTTCTCAGGGTTCGCTGTCCCTCCTCCCCAGCATGGACAGCTCCTCTGTGAAAGCAGCAATGGTGGGCCCCCCCTCATGAACCAGCAGAGCTGAATAACCTGCAGGAACCTGAGTTCTGACGCTCTGATTCTCTGTCCCACACCGACTGCAGGTTCAGTTTGACCGGTACTTGTCGTCACCCGACAGTCTTGTTATGCCGCAGCTCAACTTCCTGCTGAGTGCAGCCATTAAGTGAGTAAACGTCTCTATAATGTTGATTTTCACCGCGCACGTACGCAAACGTGCGGCCGCCATATTAAGGCCTGACGTGGTGTGCCGACAGGAGGAAGGGCATGTTCAGGGAGGGTAAAAATAGAACACGCGGTTGGGTCGAATAATGGTCAACATTATTAGTCTCCCAGATGTAATACAATCATTACTGCACGCTGGACAAAACAGCGCCTCGATTTTTTCTTAGTGATCAGAAAACGCACATGCTTTTAGCTCAGTCCAGCTACCGCCTCCGTGGGCTGTGTGTGTTAGGCTTACTGGGAAGTGCAACAGGCTTAAGCAGCACTCTGTACCTCAGGTTAATGTTCTCTATTAATGGACATGGGAGAACTGATGGGCAGGACGCCATTAATTAGCTTCTGGTTCATTTCTCACTCACACTTGTTGCCCAAAATTGTTCCTCCTTTCCTCTTTCCCCTGCCCCCCCCGTTAACCTAAATGCATGAAAAAAAAATCTCCTGGCGTACACTAATGATGGAAGCGTGATTTTCAGGCTCTTTATTTCACATTGGCGCTTTGCGGTGGCTGTTGAATGAGGTGTAGCTCTGCAGAGCGGTGCCACACTCTCTGCGGGCCAATTAAAAAATATGGATTCTCAAGAGCTTGAGAGGGACACAACTGAGGCGCCTCCACTGTGTCCTCTAGTCCTTTCACCAAGCTCTTTAATCCAAGTGTGCCATTCTCATTGTGAACTCCTCTGTAAAATGATGGTTTCATTCCCCACAGAGATAGTTTTTACTCTTTATTTAGTCCAAAGTGACATTTGGATCCATTGAATTCTGATAATCAACATAAAATATTGTTACAAAAATGAAATTCTTTCATAATCTGGCCTCGAATTTAAGAGGAAAATATTGTTGCAGGGAAGATAAAAACGGGAGTGTTTTCACGTTTTAATCAAAGTAATAGACAATTGAATGCTGTCCAAGTGCAGACCTGTGCAAAACATCAAATATCATGTTTAGTCTGGCTTAAAAGCATACTTACCCTGAAACCCATAACAGGAAAGATTATTTTCGCATGTATGGCCAACAGGATCAACACACACTGACACCTGATATTCTCTTTCTGTTTTGCTGTGATTGAACCAGTTTCTGGTTTGTTATGCATATCCATAGATGGCAGTGTGCACCACACACTGTCACACTTTGTTTTGGTGCAGCCGGGGAACACATTGGTTTGTGGAAGTGAAAAAAAAAAAAACAATTCTGGCTCAGTCTGACTTGTTTCAGCTCTGGATCAGAGATCTTTTGGAGCACAGCTTCAGACGCCGGATTTAGAATGATTAAAAGGAGCACTCACCACCTTCTTTAGTGGTTCGTCAAGCCCATCCGTTAAAGAGCTTTCTGTCTTTGCAGGGAGCAGATATTCAAACAGTCGACAGACCTGGTGTGCAGAGCCTACAGAGAGGTTTATACGGCTCTGACCAGCCCAACAAACGCCTACAAGGACCCCGAAAACCTGGTGCCCAGATCCCCTCAGCAGGTTCAGACATTACTGTCCTGAGAGCCTTTTTCCTTCTTATCCACCTCACACACTGGGACGGATGCAGCAGGGGCGCATGTCTAATAACAAAAATGTATATACAACCAAATATTTAGGTGGCACCTTTTGGAAAATGTGGGTCAGTAATTCCAGAGACACTGGAACAGAAATGGAGGCTGTTTGGAAGCTGTATGCAGAGTTTGAAGGGAAAACCTATGTGTCTATATGTATATGTTTATTAGTCATCAATAGGGAAGATGTTTGTTTTTTGTTTTTTTGGGGGGTTCTATTTATGTCGCATGATCTTATAAAACGAAGCATTTTTATTGAAAATGTCAAAAATAACATAAAACAAAAAGGAAACACAAATTATTTTGCGTTTGTCTTGTTTTCCACATGAAAGCGGACAGAAAACAATTCGGCAGCAGTTCCGGGTGGAAAAACTCAGCCTCCTCCATACAAACACTGTTAATTTTCGTTCTAACCGTTTTAAGAAACATTTTGAAATCAAGAGTTGTTTTTTCAAACGGTGTCCCCCAATATGAGCTGATCTGTGAGGGACAGCCATGATGAGACCAGATGTGGTCGTTTGGTCATTTAAACACATCTTTGCGTGACGGAAAATGTTACAATTTGCAGAGCATGCTCATTTTTTGATGTACTAACATGAATGATTTTTCTTTTTTCTTTTCACCACATCCTCCTGCACCCAGATACTGGTAATGACGGGTTTGGTTCTTTCCCCACCTCCCCCAAACACACACACAGCTCTGCAAATGTCTGCCTGGAAGCGTGTCAGCTGGGCTGTTATTTAAGAAAGAAAGACATATTTTTCCAATTCTAGATCTTAATTTGACTAAATGTGTTTGTCTTTGCAATTGTATTTTCCATCCAGTTTGTTTTATGGTCAGGAGTTCTTCCCTTTCAAACGCGTTATGACTCAGTAAATCATGGGCATTTTTGCAAAAGAATTTTGGTTTGTTGGAAAGGGTGTATTTTCTATTTATGCTGCAGACTTGTTTGGTGGGACAGTTTTTTAAAAGTTGGTTTGAGTGAAGTATGCATAAATAGTTGTTTGTGGAGCAACAAGTGCTTTTAAGTTATTCATGCAGCCTTTGTTGAATATGAATTGATCCTTTGACTTGGAAAACAAAAATTCCATCCTATGATTTGATGTGATCAACTATTTTTGCCCCTTGATTAATAATTAATGTAAATTATTAATAGTAGTAATTGAAATAACATACGGTGGCTTCATTTTGACAAAGAAAATATTTGCATTTCCATTTTAACTGAATTTAATCAACCACTTTCATTCTGAAATAAGCTGCCTCTGTTCCATGGTAATAAGCAGGGTTTTTTTCCATCTCTCTGCTGTAAACTCTGCGTTGGCCACTGGTGACATTGTGATAAAAATATCATATTGTTGAAAAACTGGCACTACCCCGATAACACGATCCCCAATAAAACGCCAGTGAAACATTAAAGATAAGTGACTATTGATTCCGTCTGTTGTTGTGGCCTCTGGTCTTCAAGGCAGCATTTCATTTTTCTGCTATCTAACATCAAGGTTCATGGCAGCGGGCCTGGTCCTGGCAGCCCTGCCAGCTCTGAGTCCCAGGATTTCCCCAGCGTGCCGGATGTTCCTCACATATCATTGGCCGGGACATCGAGTACTGGGAATAAACGGAATACCACAAAGCGCAGCATCTGGATGGCGTTGCTAAGCCCTTTAAATAGACGGGCTTTTCTGTTTTCTCAGTCCTGCTTTCACAGCCTGACCGTTGTTGCTCAACGGTTTTTTGGCAGAAAGTGGAACGATGTTCGATGAGTCCATGTGGGCTCTGGCCGGTCCAGCGTGGGTCAGAGTGGCTGTGTTAATGAGGGGGCAGATGTGGGAGGTGATGGAGTCGCCACTTAGACGCAGGTAGTTGTGAACACAGCGGCAAACATTTATCCCATCATCCGCTCCATATGACAGCAGTTACCAGGCTCTTGCCTGTCGGAGCATGAAACCAGCAGGAATCTGGGTTAAAGGAGGTCTGGTGGGGCTTTTTTTTTCTTTTTTTTTTGTCCTCGTATACTACAGTGGCTGGTGATAAATACCACACCTCTGATAACAGCTCAAGACACTGAGTCAACCACTAAGTATGTAAGTCATCACTTCAGACTTGGTAGCCAGTAGGAGGGAGGGTTCTGTGTCACCTAATAGTAATGCAGAGCCAGTGTAACACATGAATGTTATAAATAAATGAATAAATAAACACGTTTCTTCACAACTAATACCACATTTTAGACACAGCGTCCTCTATCTGGCATCTATAATCTCATATAGATAACCTCTTATCCATGAGGAAATTGTGAGGAAATCAATTATGACATAATGGACTTTGGGACACTAAACTTCCAAGTAAGCACATGGATGTTAATGTGTTATCTCTTTTCATGAGACTTCATTTCACAGACTATTCTGCTTTTGCTCAAACTTTAACCTCGCTCAAGTTTGAGCAACAAAGGTTTTTGAATTGAGCTATCTATCCTTGACTCAGTCATTTTGCCATTCCACTTTTCTCTTTTGAGGGGTTACCTCGTGTCAACCTCTTCTCTCTTCATAGACGATTGTGTAATTTGACTATCGGTGCAGTAATGGGAGCATTGAAAAGTTGTGAACCAGAACCAGGTAATTCATTTATCTCTGACCGGGTGCTCTTCCCATCTCATCCACTCCCCTGAATGCCGTTTCTGAGTCCTCAAAGCTGCTTTTAAAGACACTTTTTGCCACTTGTGATTGGGACCCATAAGGTGCCGCTATGAATGTGCATCCATCTGGCCTTGCTATTGACGGACCGACTCCCCGGCTGACCAGATGCGTGTCCAGGTGGCCCGATAAACAAAGCATATCAGAGCTGCTAACAGCTCGGTGTTTGGATAGTTGTGGGATGAAAGGAGAGCTCAGATCTGACTGGCTCCCTCCAGCCAAAGATTAGCCAATGATGTGGCCCTCGCACTGTTCACAAAAAAAGTGCCGGACCCCCCGATGGTGCCCCAGAATGTTTCTACAGTATTGCGTGTGGCTGTGATACCTCATTGTGTAAGCTTTTTTTTTTTTTCCGGTGGAAACATGTTTGCTTTTGCTGGTATGGACACTTTGTTCTGAGAGCCGAATTGAACACGAGCATATTCAGTGATTTCCTAATTGTGTCACTAATGACTGTTTTTTATTTCCAGCTCTGCTGAAGAATAACTGAACATGGAATGAATTTGAATTTTTTTTGTCATAATAAATACAATTAATGCACAACTTGCCTACAAAGATGATGAGTTAATAAGTGAAGCTGGAGAAATTTTCTTATGCCAAAAACCTTTGAAGATCAGCAGTTTTAACATCGACCTACAGACAAATCTTCAAACCTGTGAGACAAACAAACCTATTCACACTCAGACTAGAGAACAAGAACATGTAACACATTTACCATGACTAATGCCTCTCTGAGTAATTCAACATGCTGTCAATCATTACTCACACGCAGAACACTGTCCTCCCTCTCATTGGTCGGCGGGCCGCCGGGCTGTGGCCTTCGCCAAAACACAGCTCTGCCATCCTGCGGCCGAAGAAACGGGCCGTGTGTGTGTGTGTGTGTGTGTGATTACGCGAGTCGGCGGGGTCAAGGCCGCGGCCCCAGCCGCCACACTTTCATGTGTCCGTGCTCAGGGACGGTAAACAAACACGGGCTTCAGCTGCCTCACACACATCTGTGTTTTGATGGAAAAGGGGCTGGACGGTGGTCAGAGGAGCGCAGGCCTGATCCGGTAACATGTGATATTATCCAGCCGTCCATCACTGAGACCGAGAGCATGCATCTCCCGACTGTGCGACAACAAAAAGGCCCCCCCGTGGAGCCAGCGTTACGTTAGCTGTTTCCTTTTGTTGATGCAGTCCTCTTAATGCGAGATGTTTCTGGAGTTAAGCTCTCAGATTTTAAGGGGAAACCCATGCTCTAAGAATACGATTTGCATCTAGAAACTACATTTGAATCAGTCAGTTTTTACTTCTGTATATTTGAGCTCACTTTTTTATACACACTGTTATATCGTGGAAAAAAGAATAAACAATAAAACATAGTCTTAAAGGCATTACCTCCCTAATCCTTTCACACCTCCAAGCGCCCAAAGCTCTGTGGCACTGTGCTGTCAATAGAAACTACAAAAAAAAACTAACCAAAACCTCAGTAAAGCACACTGAAGTCTAAAATCCTAAAAGGGTACCACTATAAACAGACAGAATTGAGTCAAATAAAATCTGTTTTGGATTTTTTTTATTTATCCTGTCAAGGGCAAAGTTAACTGACAAACCAAACTTTGTTTTAGACTCTAGAAAAAAAAAGAGACAAATTCCAAGATGTATTGATGAATGAAGAGACAAAATCTTAACTGAAATCTGTATCTGTATGTATATCTGCAGACATTTTACCAATTTCATACATATATGATTCTCATTGCTTAAAACTGGCTTATATGTGAACCAAATAGATTCACCAAATTTCCCTATTCCCCCAACATCTATTTTCTATGCAGTATCATGTGATATCAGTGTAATTCCAGTGTGAGAGATGGACCATTCCTCTGTGGTAGTTTAAACATTTTTCAGCTTTGCAAGCTAAGCGTGCCATCAATCGGTTGGGAAGGAACCCCATCTGCAGCAGCTAATGATACTTTGGTGTATGTGTTCTCTATTTACCCTGTTTCCCATCCTCTCAAAGCTTTTAACTGTGGTGAAAAAGGCCATTGCTTTATGTCAATGAGTGCCAAAAGACTGTCATAATACCGAACAGGATAAAGAAAAAATGAAGTCCTAAAGCTCCATGTTTCTTCTTGTGAGGTAAAACTTTCAGTTATGGCTCGTGTCAAATGGTTCTTTGGGTTCAGAGTTTCTTATGGGGAACTCACTGTTGGATCTTAGTTTCCAAACTGCTGCAGCCTTTTCCAAACGTTCACCTCTGCCATTAGGGGGCTTTTATCTTCTACAGATCCTTCTTAATGAGATGAGAGAGACCACTCTGATTCGGCAGCTAAATGTGTGTTCTCGGTGGGCTTTGCAGAGGCAGAGGCCTAAGAGGGGCAGGACGGAGATGTAGTTACTGAGTAACCCGGAGCAGAAGCCCCACGCTCACCTTTCCCCTAATAGCCCTTCACCTTTGGAACCACGTGAAGGGAGCCTGTGTGCCTGCTCCCCACTGTGTGCCTGCTCTCTCACAGTCACTCCGCTGGTGAGAGAATCACGCAAACACAAGTGCATTATGCTGAATTTTTCCCTGACAGCAGCTCAGGAAAAAGGGCTTCATCGTGGTAACACTTTTACTGTCTCATCAGGGAAAATGAAGAACGTGTACAGCCTCCATTTAGCATTAACTTGACTCTTAGTTGTGACTCACCAGTGCTTTAGAAAGCTGACGCCATTAGGCCGTCAGGTGCAACTGGACTGTATGTGGTCAGCCTGGTTTACGTGGTGGTCAGTTCAACACGAATATCGATACAACTGTGGATCTATGTGTATTTTGGCAGATACTTATGGGCCGCTGTCCATAAGTATCTGCCAAAATATTTTCTATTGTTCAGACTCCAGTTTTTTGGCGAAACGCAAAAGGCGTTTGATCCCTTTCGTCTTTTTCCAGCGTCTTTTTCAACTCTAAAGAGACGTGACACCAGCAAACAAAGCTTCCAAGCACCTCTCTTAAAATTGACGAGACTGATTCATTTATTTCCCAGAAAGGGAAATAGAGTTGGACTCTGAGCAGCTTCAACTTTCTGTGACTGGATGGGAATGTGTGTCAGCAGAAAGCCACTCCTTCCTTTGTAACATCTGAATGAGTAAGATGCCGATGGAAAATATGAGTCACTAGATCTACAACTCACAACAATAATATTTAGCATGAGCGGGGAACTGCGAGCAGTGGGCAGAAGGTAAATTGGTGATTAGTGGCTTTATATGCAGACTGGGAGTGGCTGTGACAAAAACTGCTGCCCTGACATCATTAATCCATCCCAACCCACACATTCTCCACGCAAGACTGGTAAGGGAGGTTCCAACTGAAAGCAGGCAGGCTAAATTCAGGCCAGGCCTTTTAGCGGAGCCAGAGGGATCCTGACCTGCCACACTCAAACCTTTCCCCTCACACTCGTCATGTGGGTGTGCCCGCAGCACAAAAACAGGAGCGTTCCTCCTCCCTCTTCAAGATTCTGAGAAGATCTGTCTGTATACAGAACTACTGTATCTCTTAATATTTTCTACCAAATATGCAAACCTTTTATTTTCAACCATTTTGCCAGCGTATTTGACATAAAAAGACCCATCTCTCTTATTGAAATGTTCACATTGTTGATGGAAAACTGAATAAGATTTTATGTTTTTCATCATTTCAAAAATATACAATACTGCAAAGGCTTATGTCACAACTCGATCACTCCGGTCATCAATGGATTGTGGTCTAGCAGAGCCTTCACCACGCTTAAGACCATCCAGACTGTTTGCATGTGTCGTTCCAAGATGGAGGAACCACCTACCAAGCTACAAGAACAGCAGGTCCCTATTTGTCTTCAGAAACTCTTGAAGACCCCCCCTCTTCAAAGAGCATCTCCTATCCTAACCCTAACCCGTACCTCTACCCCCCCACAGCTCCTTCTGTAGTCCCTCTATCTCTATCTCTATCTCACCACTGACTCTGATCAGTGTTTCTCCTCTATATAGCTTATTGTCATAGTGATGAGAAATGGAATATTCTCTCTACTCTGTAAGTCGCTTTGGATAAAAGCGTCTGCCAAATGCATAAACATAAACATAAAACAATATAGTTTCTGCTTCATTGCACTTCATTGAAATTGGACATGCAAATTCCATGGAGAAAAACCAAGACCAATCCAGGATTTCCTTCTACTGTCAGATGACAAGCCACCATGTGTAGATGATGTCTGAATTCCTATTTGCATCCTTTCGGTAGAAAAGCAACGGACCCCACAGCTGGAGTGGATGAACTGGTTAACTCCACCCCTCCACCATGGTGGTGTGGTGGTCAGTGTCCTGGCCTCATGCCGGCCCGGGTCCTTTCTGTGTGGAGTTTGCAACTGATCCCTGTATTTGTTTGCTTTCTCTCCGGGCACTTGCTCCCACCCTGGGAGGGAGTGGGAGTGTGCTGGGTTTTCTGTCCGGTACTTCTCTGTGTGGTACTCCCTCTGGCCCAAGGTTAGGCTTCACATCCCTCCTGACCCAACTTGAGGAAAGCCGATAAGAAAATGAATTGATGGATGTTCCTCAAGGGATTACAATAGAAAATAAAAACTATGCCGATTGCACTTCTACATACTGCTGGGGGCAGATGGATAAGCAACGGTTTTTACCTTCTCTCATCTTGATGGTTTCATCTCTTCACCCTTCAATCTCCTCAGTTACTCAGAATCTGAGAAACAATCAGATGTTCAGTAGCAAAATGAAAGGTGGATCAGTTTATAATCGTTAGACGTCACTTGTGTGTCAGTCAGATTTAACACTGATTAAGCTTTTGCTTTCTTTTTCATTCCTTTTTTTTAAAACGGTGCACTAAGAATACACTGAACAACTCCAAATGTTCTGATTGGACACAAAAAAGCTGTCGACTGTTTCATTTTGGGAAAAGTCTCTGCGTTCAAACGGACAAACAGGCCTGTGAATCACTACCGCGCTGAGGATGAAGAGCAAGTTCATGGTGTTGACTCAGAAAATGTGAGTCACGGAGCCTGCAGAGGGCCCAGATCATCTGAGCAGCTGTCCCAACAAGCCGGGTGCCGGGGGCACGGCCAGATCAGGCCCTGTTTTCACAACGGGGGGTGAAGGTTGGTGGGTCACTCTCGAATCATGGACACAAATCAAATCCATGCAGAGAAAACAAGGCTTGGTATTTAACCTGAGCGCACAGGAGCAAAGAAAAGGGTGTTTTTATTGAATGGGGTGAACTCTCCAGCCATTTCCTCCCATTCATACCCTGAAAGGTCCTGACTTTCTCTTAAGTGGTATCTTGGCTCCCATATATGAAGCTCTCCGGATTGATCGAGCATTAGGAAACCGTGTTAGACTGTGAAAAGGAAATCACAGTGGGAAGTAAGATAAAATTCAAGAATGGAGGATCAGGCCCCGCAGCAATTTTCCACTTACAGTGTGATTTATGGGGATTTGTGCAGTTTCTGACTTAAGTTTAACATCTTTTGAGGCTCCTCACCAAATTATTGTTATTGTCAAACCTCCCAGCACAGATATAAAAGGGACAATACAGTCATGTGACAGAAATGCAACATTGATGACATTGTGAGTCCAAAAGTCAGTTTGCATTTGGTTGTTTTTTTAATTTTAATTATGGTTGTCGTGGAAACAATGTGTGATCTTTGCCTGGCACTGTCATCCGTGGGTGTCCCAAACATGTGAGTCAGCGAAAAAGACCACTCACTTTGCATCTGCTCTCACGATGTGAGAGATTCTGAACCCTCCTTTTTGCCTTATTCCCTGAGGAGAGGCCATATGGTGGAGGCTTTTTCGGCTTGGTGAAACTCTTGAGCTTATTTGTTTCGTCCATTTTTCTTCAGGTTTAGCTTGAAAGGAAGCAAAAACCAAGTCAAGACCCGGCACATGCTGCACTCTGCAAAAATACAGATCAATGTACAGTATATGTATGCGAGTAATGGTGAAAAATGGAAAAATGGTGGAAGCTTGATAAAAGTGTTCGGCTTTTCTGAAAAAAACTAACAAAAAAAATCTCAGTAAGAACAAGGTGAAAACAAAGAAGCTATTTCCCTTCACTGTGAGTCCAATGCAGGATGAAACTTCATTTATAGCGACTGCGGTGGAAAAGTGGAAAAATATGATTTTTTTTAACACAAGCGTGTGCTACAGTGTGTATTTCTAAGCTTCATCTGTAGCTACAAAAATATGAGGTAATAGTTTCTGGATGGTTTGACCCAATGAAAAGGAAGTTTCTTTTCAGGACATTATATAACACATACAGTATATGATTAAATCTATGCTGGGACCAGCTACACAGAGTAAAACTCCAAGCTGAGTGTTCTGAACCATTTCACTGACTCTTTCTTAACCAAAGTATGTCAAGAGCAATAATCCAGATAACATCATTCAGGTTATTGCTCTGTGTTTGCTGAGTGGTGCAGTCTCCTCCAGGTGAAGCGTGTCAGGGTCAGATCTAAATAAAGACCCAAGTCATGACACTTCATGACTCTGCCGTCTAGTGTTTGACAGGAGTGTAGGATCATAAAATACACTCCTGAGAATATACAATTTACAACGCTATATTGACTAGAAAAAACAGTAGCTAACAGCATCATCTTCTTTTATTTCCAATATGCTTTAAAGAAAACCCATTCAATTCGATCTCCCTTCACTGTTCAGCCATAACACTTTACATTAGTTTTGAGAGAAGAATATTAAAGATTTCTGCCTTTCTGACACAATTTCTGTCTTAGTCACACAGCTCAAAAATGTCAGGGGTGAGTTTGTTTGTGAAAAAACACAGAACAACTTGCAATTTAAAGCATAAATCCACTTTTTGACAAGTGGATTTCAAATCAAATCTGAGAAAATAAAAATCTGTATGGGAGAAATCTTCGATTGAAAGAATGTGCTGGAGATGAGACCAAGTTGGAAAGACTATTACACTCTCCTTAGTGAAAATTCTGTCGCACTAATGAGCTTGGGGAGTCCAAATGGCAGCTGTAGCCTTCCACCTGCTCACCAGCGCGGCGCCCATGGGAACAGGTTTGGATTACACCTCTCCTGGAGCTCTGCGGCCTCAGGAGACGTCGGGCTGCACAGAGCCTTGTCCAGACTTGCCGGCGTACAGTCAAATTGAATCCCACCCTACAGGTCAGGCCTGTTTTCCTACGTCTCGCCTCCAGCCGTGTGTGGGATCATTATCGAACATTCAAGGACGAGTTAAACATTGGATTAAGTGTAACACCTGAGCCACTGCTACGCAACGCAACATCTTGTGCTTATTGGTCAGGTGTGACAGCAGCTCAAAGTCTGTGTCCAAAGCTTCTATTCCAACAGTCCTCTCTGATTTTTTTGGTAAATATGGACAATGTGGTAATAAAAATTATATAAGCGGGATGGATGCTAATAGCTTATGATTCATTCATGAGTCAAAGGAGTGTTTAAGAGAGAAAAAGAAATAAATAAAAAAATCTAGTGCTCATAATTTGATCATCACAATAGCTGGATGAGTATCACTTTCTCATGCCGAGCCTTTTAGTCGATAAGACCAAAACTCTCTTTGACGTGGGGCCCGGCCGGGCAAAGCCCGAAAAGGCAACATGGGTCCCCCGTCCCATGGGCCCACCACCCATGGGACGGGCCATAGGGGTCGGGTGCGCTGTGCCCTGGGCGGCGGCCGGAGTCGGGGACCTTGGCGGACTGATCCCCGGCTGCAGAAGCTGGCTCTAGGGACGTGGAACGTCACCTCTCTGGCGGGGAAGGAGCCTGAGCTGGTGTGCGAGGCGGAGAGATTCCGGCTGGACATAGTCGGTCTCGCCTCGACACACAGCTCTGGCTCTGGAACCAGCCTTCTCGAGAGGGGTTGGACGCTCTGCTACTCTGGAGTTGCCCCCGGTGAGAGGCGCCGAGCAGGAGTGGGCATACTCATTGCCCCCCATCTCGGGGCCTGTACGTTGGGGTTTACCCCGGTGAGCGAGAGGGTAGCATCCCTTCGCCTTCGGGTGGGGGGACGGGTCCTGACTGTCGTTTGTGCCTATGCGCCTAGCGGCAGCACAGAGTACCCACCCTTTTTGGAGTCTTTAGAGGGGGTACTGGAGGGTGCCCCCCCTGGGGACTCCCTCGTTTTGCTGGGGGACTTCAACGCTCACGTGGGCAACGACAGTGAGACCTGGAGGGGCGTGGTTGGGAGGAATGGCCCCCCCAGCTTGAACCCGAGCGGTGTTCTGTTTTTGGACTTCTGTGCTCGGCACGGATTGTCCATAACGAACACCATGTTCAAACATAAGAGTGTCCATATGTGCACCTGGCACCAGGACACTCTAGGCCGCAGCTCAATGATCGACTTCGTTGTCGTTTCAGCTGATCTGCGGCCGCATGTTTTGGACACTCGGGTCAAGAGGGGGGCGGAGCTTTCCACCGACCACTACCTGGTGGTGAGTTGGCTCCGATGGCGGGGGAGGATGCCGGTGAGACCCGGGAGGCCCAAACGTGTTGTGAGGGTCTGCTGGGAGCGCCTGGCGGAGTCCCCTGTTAGGCGGAGCTTTAACTCCCACCTCCGGGAGAGCTTCGAACACGTTCCGGGGGAGGCGGGGGACATTGAGTCCGAGTGGGCCGTGTTCCGCGCCTCCATCAATGACGCGGCCTCCCAGAGCTGCGGTCGCAGGGCTGTCGGTGCCTGTCGTGGCGGCAACCCTCGAACCCGCTGGTGGACACCGGCGGTGAGGGATGCCGTCAGGCTGAAGAAGGAGTCCTATCGGGCCTTTTTGGCCTGTGGGACTCCGGAGGCAGCCGATGGGTACCGGCAGTCCAAGCGACGTGCGGCTCGGGTGGTCGCCGAGGCAAAAACCCGGGCGTGGGAGGAGTTTGGGGAGGCCATGGAAAAAGACTTCCGTACGGCCTCGAGGCGATTCTGGTCCACCATCCGGCGTCTCAGGGGGGGGAAGCAGTGCCCCACCAACACTGTTTACAGTGGGGATGGTGTGCTGTTGACCTCAACACGTGACGTTGTGGGTCGGTGGGCGGAGTACTTCGAGGACCTCCTCAATCCCACTGGCGCGTCCTCCGTTGGAGGGGCAGAGCCTGGGGATTCGGAGCTGGAATCTCTAATCTCCGGGGCTGAAGTCACCGAGGTAGTCAAAAAGCTCCGCGGTGGCAGGGCCCCGGGGGTGGATGAGATTCGGCCGGAGTTCCTAAAGGCTTTGGATGTTGTGGGGCTGCGTTGGCTAACGAGACTCTGCAACATCGCGTGGACATCAGGGGCAGTCCCGCTGGATTGGCAGACTGGGGTGGTGGTCCCCCTATTTAAAAAGGGGGACCGAAGGGTGTGTTCCAACTATAGGGGGATCACACTCTTAAGCCTCCCTGGGAAGGTCTATTCAGCGGTCCTGGAGAGGAGGGTCCGTCGGATAGTCGAGCCTCGGATCGAGGAGGAGCAGGGTGGTTTTCGTCCTGGCCGTGGAACGCTGGACCAGCTCTATACCCTCAGCGGGGTCCTAGAGGGTGCATGGGAGTTCGCTCAACCAGTCCACATGTGTTTTGTGGACTTGGAGAAGGCGTTCGACCGTGTCCCTCGGGGTATCCTGTGGGGGGTGCTCCGGGAGTATGGGGTACCTGGCCCTTTGTTACGGGCTGTTCGGTCCCTGTACGACCGGAGTCAGAGTTTGGTTCGCATTGCCGGTAGTAAGTCGGACTCGTTTCCGGTGGGAGTTGGACTCCGCCAAGGTTGCCCTATGTCTCCGGTCCTGTTCATAACTTTTATGGACAGGATTTCTAGGCGCAGCCGAGGTGTTGAGGGTGTCAGTCTTGGTGGCCTTAGGATCGCATCTCTGCTTTTTGCAGATGATGTGGTCCTGTTGGCTCCATCAAGTCGGGACCTACAGCTCTCGCTGGAGCGGTTCGCAGCCGAGTGCGAAGCGGCTGGGATGAGGATCAGTGCCTCCAAGTCCGAGACCATGGTCTCTCACCGGAAAAGGGTAGAGTGCCTTCTCCGGGTCGGAGCGGACGTCCTTCCCCAAGTGGAGGAGTTCAAGTATCTCGGGGTCTTGTTTGCGAATGGGGGTAGGGAGCGTGAGATCGATAGGCGGATCGGTGCGGCGTCTGCAGTAATGCGGGCGCTGTACCGGTCTGTCGTGATGAAGAGAGAGCTGAGCCTAAAGGCGAAGCTCTCAATTTATCGGTCGATCTACGTTCCCACCCTCGTCTATGGTCACGAGCTTTGGGTAGTGACCGAAAGAACGAGATCGCGGATACAAGCGGCCGAAATGAGTTTCCTCCGCAGGGTGGCTGGGCTCTCCCTTAGAGATAGGGTGAGAAGCTCGGCCATCCGGGAGGGGCTCAGAGTAGAGCCGCTGCTCCTCCACGTGGAGAGGAGCCAGTTGAGGTGGCTCGGGCATCTGATCAGGATGCCTCCTGGTCGCCTCCCTGGGGAGGTGTTCCGGGCTCGTCCCACCGGGAGAAGGCCCAGAGGAAGACCCAGGACCCGCTGGAGGGACTATGTGTCCCGGCTGGCCTGGGAACGCCTCGGGATCCCCCCGGAGGAGCTGGCTGAAGTGGCCGGGGAGAGGGAAGTCTGGGTTTCCCTGCTCCGACTGCTGCCCCCGCGACCCGACCCCGGATAAGCGGAGGAGAATGGATGGATGGATGGACCAAAACTCTGACGTCTCTAAAGGATTAGGTTTCCTTATCTTGACCAAGTGAATGGTACTCAAATATGATCATTTAGCAAAAACAGAGAAATGAATGGCTCTGCTTTCAGCATCCAGCTGATGCTGTGTGTACTCTGAAGCTCCCCGGGATACACAACCCTCCGGGGACTGATAATGTCTGTCCTACACACTGTAACCGCCCCGCAAACCAAAAGGTGAGAGACATTAGTGGCCTTTCCTCTCAGACCCAGGCAGAGTTTGTGCTGGTGTGGGTGCGTTAGACCAGCCTTGTGCACATCGGCTCCGAAAATAAGCCTCCACTGATTACAGAACTTGGTGGTGCTGAGCGACACTGCACACCACCAGCTCCACACACAGAGATACAGTGGGGGAAATAAGAATTTGACACCTTGCTGATTTTGCAGGTTTGCCCACTGCAAACGGTCTATAACTTTAATCATATGTACATTCTAACAGTGAAAGACAGAATCCCAAAGAAAATTCCAGAAAAATCACATCATATGAATTTATAAAAAAATAAGCATTCTTTGTAAGTGGGCAAACCTGCAAAATCAGCAAGGGGTCAAATACTTATTTCCCCCAGTGTAGCTGTAATCGTGGGAGTAATGATGAGGCCTTTGGCGGTCGAGGGTTTCTCCCAGAACTCCTCTATTTTGACACGTATCCTATGTCAAAACCAGGTTGCACGCGGCCATGTGAACGTCTGTGAGGGAGATTTAAAAAAAACATCCATCTCACAGACTTGATTCAGTGTCAGTATTAGTCAAATCTGCTTTAAATAACGTGAGGAATGGTTTGGAGCTGTAGGGCCGCAGCCCTGAGGGCCCCTGCTGTGCGGGCCCGGCTGGACCCGGCCGGACCCGGCTGAGCGCAGGTTGCCCAGCAGGCTGTGTTGTGGCCGCCTTCAGCCAGGATGATAGATGGAGCTGGAAGCGCTCCCAGATAGGGGCTGAACACGTGTGCTGAGCCATGGCAGCTGGTGAGTGCTGACTCGACCACAATTAAATGTACAAATCTTTGATTAAGCTCACAGGAAGGCAGTCATCAGAAACACTGAACTGACTCACACACACACACACACACACAGCCTGCGGACTCAAAATGTACAAACCTGCACATTTTCCATCTCAGCAGTGTATGAATGATTTTCTTTTGATTAATATCTGTCACATTTCTCGTGTATTTTAATTCTGTCAGTAATAACCTTTGATTCATGAATATTTCTATGGTTGATTGTCTCAAATGAAAAAAACGAATTTCTATTGTGTTTTGAGATGAACAGGAAATGTTCTCTTTGACGATGCTCAAAATTATCCTTTTAAAAGCTTTGAAATCAGCACAAAAGACTAAGAGGTGAAAAGGTGAAGTGTTCCACTTATGAGCCTGCTGCTTCTTCCAGCTTATTAGATGATGGTGAACGTGCTGAGGTTTTTTTTTTTGTTCGTGTCCCTTTTGAACTGCTGGGCTACACATAAAACTTGCAACGTCAAGGAAAACTACAAGGCTACAAACAGAAGGTCTTTCACTTGGGTCACTTGAACATTATAGCAGGATGTATGCTCTATACTTAACATAAATATATGGAGCTGCACCTGAAACAATATCCTTAAAGCTTGTTGGGAGTGAATATGTTATTATAACTTATGATTTGACCTCGGAACGGGGGAATGTTTACTAAAAAACTGCACTTTTCCGGAGGTATCCCACAATGGGAAATCAAATCTCTAAATTCTTCATTAGATATCAAATTTGAAGTGCTATAAGGAACATGGTGTCACATGAGATGTAAATGTAAATGGTGCCCATTGGTTTGTCCCAAAGTTGTGTTCACAGAAGTCCATGGCCTCTGTGCATATGACAATTTAGTTTTTAGTAATTAAAGCAACCTTTAACTGTGAAACCCACATTGTATGTGTCACTTGCAACACCAGAACTATTACCTGTACAAATTCAGTTTTCAGAAATTCCGTGGCATTATTGCATGAGGTGACCAATATTCCCACATTTAGTGTGACATCTCTTCTATTTACCAGGTGCTTCCCCGGGGCAGTCTTCACTGTGGCTTTACATTAAATGTGTCACACACCTAACCAGGCCCTTTAGAGTTACCACTGTCTTCCTGTGGGACTCGGAGTGGTTATTGCTGCCGTCTTTCCTGCTCACTAATGAGCACAAGGTAATTTCTTATACCCAGAGTGTTCTGAAAAATGCTTACTGCCTACATCCCACAGTCATGTCATCAAGGAATATGCAGAATATTTGTGGATTTAAACCTGACAGAACTGACAGTGGCTTCAAAGTTTCACCAAAAACCAGTGTCTTACAGCCATTTATTTTATTATTCAGTAATAATGGCTGCATATAATCACAGGATTACACAGTTTTTAGTGTCTGGATGTTCAATATGTGCTTTGTTTTTAAAAAATCCTGCAAAAGTCCACAACGTCTTCAGTGGTTCTTGAGTTTATTGCTCTGCCCCTTTCATGGGAGTCTGTAACCGTGGAGATGTGAAAGCGAGAGTCAGGGAGACAGCAGCACATCCCACTGGGCCAAAGCCATCCTCAGCATTAGACCAGCCGACTCTTCACCATGAGACAATCACATTTCATGGAGACACTGTTGCATGAGTGTCGTACCTTTTGTAATTTTAGAAGAATCACAAATTAACTTTGTAATTCAGACATAGAACATATATGCTTGTACGTAATTTTTTACTAATGAGGGAGATGGACATGCAAGTAAGAATATCCGTTCCAAAATGGTAATAACACAAAAAGGACAAAGGGGTAAAGTCTCACAAGTAGGAAAAACATCAGTTAGACATTTATTCATTATTTACTGATGAATAGCTGAACAATCACAGAAACATTGCTCTCGACACCTCTGACAGGATCCTTTGTCCTAAAATAAATCCCTTCCTGCAGGATGCAGGGTTTGAGTTATGCGTCCATATGTAAAAACAAATGGCTGAAGAAATATTGTTTATTTTTTACCCGCGCATACTTAAATCCATTATGCTGGAGGAGCAAAAGTGTAAAGCTTCAAAGCAGCAAAAACTGGTTAACAAAGCTGCCAATTTCCAGGAAGACAACAAAACAAGAATTAGATCATCACTTTAAAGTGCCATAAACCATATTTGATAAAAGCACAGAAAGGGGGGATGAGCACACAGAAAATAGCCATCCAAATAGCCATCCAAATCCAAAGCTCACTCAGCTCTGTCAACTTTGTACTGAGAGACAGTCCATTTCCTTTCTGTCTTATCTTTCCAGTAATTTTATATTTAGGTTGCTATGGAACATTTGTGGTCACAGCAGACAGCTGTTTGCAATGAACAAGTCTCTCAAATACAAATGGACACAATTACCATAAAACCGATGGTTCCAGATTGGGTGTAAATCAAGACACAACTTTGAGTGATTAAGAATTCGCTTTGTGGTTTCATTTCTACACTTTCTGCAAACCATAAGGTTAAAGAGCTCAATCTGAAGGCTGAGCAATGGGGACTAAAAGCCTCAAAGAACAGTGCTGACTTCAAAATCAACACCATTTAATATCAGAAAATAATTATTTCACACACTGTTGGAGTTGGATAATAGGAATTAAACTCAAGTGTCATCAATTTGTTTTATCCAATCTATTGAATTACTGTTGGGAGGCTTCATAAGATAGTTACTAATTGCCTACTAAACCTGAAAATCAGTATGCGTTACACACAATATGAACAGACATCATCAAGATTCTGATTCGTTGATATATTTGAGATTTTATGGAGTTAGGATGCGGCTCTAAGACCACATCACATCATTACATTAAGATACTTCATGTCAAGCAATCAATAGCATTTCCTGGGCCTTGTTTCATTGCCCCGTGTTTTGCCGCTCGCCCTCCCTCTTCCTGGAATACGCTGGCTGGCCTAATCACAGGAACCGACCCAGGCTAGAGGTGCATGCCTTTGCACATGGCAGCACAAATTAAAATGTCTCCTGCCACCCGCCTCCCTAATTCCCTGGCACTATGCCCTGGCCAGTCCTTCAAATTACAGCCAGGCCTCCATATTGTGTAACCAGCATGGGGCAGGCCAGCTTATTGACACAGAACCCCTCCCTGAACTCTCTAAGTCAATAACGGAGTATCTTAGAACACACACATTTGGCCAGCCATGGAGGGTTAACCTCATTATTTAAGACTATAGTTAAAGGATTTGGTGCAGATCAAGAGTTCAAACTATCAAGGACAATTTAATCTCTCAGGAGGTTCACTGTACATTTCCTGGAGGTGTGTCCCGGGGTCATTCCTAAGAAAAGACTTTTATCCTTCTTTATCTTATCTTAAATAGACACTAATACACAAAAAGTACAGATTTTGATTGTTTTTTAAACAAATGTTAAAGGTTATTTGTAAAAAAAAGTAGAATGTTGTTTGTAAGGAATCAGAGTAAAGAAAAAATAGGCCCCACTTGTATCTGGAAAAAGTAATTTCTGGAGGAGTGAAATAACAGAATTATAAAACAGGTTTATGTCGTGTCTGAGGACATCAAATTGCATGCACTGTTCATACCACAGTAATGTATTTCAAGCAAAACCTCTATTTTAAAATGTAAATAAATAAAGATGAAAAGGTAAAAAATGAAAGAATGTGTAGATTAATTACGAGCAAATTATTCAAATGCTGCTTTTTAACCAACCAAAACGGCCACCCTACCATATCTTTTTTTTTAACAACATTCAAAGAAATATAGCCATGAGCTCCGAAACCAACAAAATACAAATCCGTACACATACAAACAAACAAATACATGTAAAAGCAGAATTCGGAAACATTGAGTTTATCAGATGTTGCATTGAGGCTGGCAGGAATACTTCAGCCAGACAGCGACGTCTGCCCTCTATCAGAAGCCTGATCTATAACCGTAACTGCGATGAGATATTCCCACTTGTTGGAACACAGATGGGCTGCCTCCACCTGCAGCTCAGCTCCACACTTTTCCCGACACACACATGCAGCAGCTTTGTTGGGATCAGAAATCGGTGTTTTACATCTCGCTGAGTGCTGTTGATGGTGTTGTTTTCAAATGTCCTGCTGACACTTGGTTCTCACCCACACGTACCCTGGATGCATGTTATTAGGCCTGTGCTCAGGTAAACGATATGTTCCTGGATAAAACGTAAACAAGCCTGAAATATCTTATGACACACATGAGTAGAGGGGACGTGGAATTAAATGCTCTCATGAATTAAATTCATCAGCGGCTGAATGAGTCACTGCAGCAGCAGGTAGCTCCATCCCATCTCCTCCCTCTGAAGCTCATTACTTACAACCAAATGAGCTATGCCAAACCAGTGCTTATTCTAAAACGTAATGCTCTCCTGACAGAAGTAATGTCCCCCACGATTCCATGTCAACATCCACAACTTTTGTAAATATGAAGACTTCTTGGTTAAAAACTGGAGATCCATAAACTGTTTCTGGTCGATCTCTAAGGCAAGGCAAGTTTATTTTACAGCACATTTCGTGTACAAGACCATTCAAAGTGCTTAACAAAGAATTTAAAAGCAGAAAAATAATTAAAAATAGACAGATAAAAAGTGAAGGGTGGAGATAAAACACATTCACTTTCTGCTCAGTTAAACAGAAACGTTTTCAGCCTGGATTTAAACATTCAGAGTTGAGTTCTGTCTCAGGTCTTCAGGAAGACTGATCCAGATTTTAGGAGCCTGGAGCTGAAATGAAGCTTCAGTTTGTTTAGTTCTAACTCTGGGCCCCATCAGGAGACCAGAACCTGAGGTTCTCAAAGTCTGAGCTGGTTCATCTGGCTCTAACATGTCAGAAAGATGTCTCTAAAGTATCTGTAAAACATCCAGAGGCAACTGCATCCACATGAGAGAGGTGATTATCTTTGTGGGTTATAGGAAATAAATTTAAATCTTGTGTAACGTAAATGTTCTTTTAAGAGTGGTTAGCCCAAACAATATTGTGCACTTTAAATTATAGTCCTAGCAGTTGCAGTCTTAGATTCCTGTGGTTTCACATAGATGTAACCTGTTTAGATTATTCGAAATTAATTGTAGGATCGATTACAAAATAGACATTTGGGATAAATCCATGTTTAAATGTTGTTCCTTAAGAAAGACACCATGATATAGATACATTTTTTAATGGAACTTTCAGGTAATGTTTAATTAGCTATTGGAAATATAGCTGCTTTTTGAAAATGTGTTGCAGTAATGAATAGTTTGAAATTAAAGTATGTCATCTTTTTAAAATACCAAAGTCTGAGACAAACAATGCATTGGAAATAAGAGTATTTTTGTCCGTGTTTCTGAAGTTCCTTCTTGTTAACTAATTTTAACCTGATTAATCGTAGTTATCTGCGTCTGTTCTTTCTCCGCTGTATTCAGTGCTACAGAAAGTGAATAAAATTGGTACTTTAGATAAACAAGCCCCCGCGACCCCATTAGGGAATAAGCGGTTACGAAAATGGATGGATGGATAAACAAGCCTGACCTCTTTCTTTCTCCTTTCTGTTATTCTTTTCCAAATCCTTTAACTTCTCCTCTCCCTCTGTTGTCTTGTGAATTTGCCATAGAAACTTCAGTGTTTACAGTATGTGCTCTTTTCAAAACCTTGTTTATTCTTGTGAGTGCCAGTGTGTAACTCTCTTACTATCATTCTGGAGGAAATGCCATAAGTCGCGTGCCAGTCACAGCTAACCACAAACCCCGGCTGGGTGGATGGGGGCATTTTTCATATAAATCATGGAATATGGCTGTGGGCGAGCCATCGGCCGGCTGAGTGAAACAGCCACAAATAGACTTCCACTGCATGTAGTAACAGCTTTGAGCAACACAAAGGCAGACTGTAGTAACCGATGCCTGTGGTATAGCTGGGGAAAAGGGCCCCTATTGTTTCAGAGCAATGCAGCGCAGGTCATAAGATATTCCAAGACTGTCAAATTCAATCTATGATACGTCAAATGTGAAAGATTTAAACAGAGTTCTATCTCCTGCCCTCGCCGTACCAGTTTGACAGTCGAACTGAAAACCCAGTTTGAGACGTTAGCCGGCTAACTTTGACACACTTCGGTCTACACTGAATCACCAACAGGTTCAGCCTGTCCGGCCTATTGCCCAACACGGCTTACATCACACAACATAAATGAAACTATGTGAAATATCAAATTCTCCAGCGATAGGGGCTGAGGTAATGTAATCTTCTTGAAAAAAAAAAAAAAAAAGGCACGTGACAGTACAAAGGCAGTAAGGAGCATAAGACTGATGTGGAATGTTACTAACCTGGAAGCGAGAGTCATATGGGGCTAATTGGTTCCAGTGATGCATAAATTACAAAGAGAAGAGCCGAGATGGAGAGCAGCATGGTCAGCAACTGGAAAGATAAAATGAGAAGGAGACAGAGGGAGAATTACAATGCCTGGGTCACGCCTGTTAGGTGTCATATCAGTTCTGCTGCAGGGGTCAAGTTGGGACACAAATCACACCCCTGAGCTGGGCTGTCTCCTCTAAACTTACCCAACGGTTCAGCTCCATCTGTTTCTCTTTTACTCACCATGGCTCTTCGCGTGTTTCTGCCTCACTGTCTCCTTTTGCTAAGGGAAAGTTTCACACTGGTGTTTGGTGGCATCAGACCAGCAGTGGTTTAGTATCAGGTGACATAAAACATGTGGCAAATCTTTTATGTAGAAGTTTATATCACATTTAGAGGGGAGTGAAGCCTGGAATAAGCAGTCCACAGCATCACTGGAGTTTTCTTACAGGGTGTTTCTGTCATGAAAAGGGTCACCTGGTCATAATAATGGAATATTTGGAAGAGCCAAAGAAGAACTTTGGACTACAGGGAATTTGTGTAAATCAAAATATGTCAAGAAATGTAAAAAAGGCAAAGATGTGAAACTGATGATGCAGACTGAGTACAGTTACAGTCCAGAGGCATGCCAGACATCACAATGACCAACAGTCAGAAGGCACTAAAGTAAGAACACCAGGGTGGCTAAGAATAGATATACTGTATGTGGCCAAACTATGAACATAACAAACCTGAAAGGGTTTCAGAGCTGACCAGATAAGCATCAGTGGCTTATTGATGAATTCTGAGATGCCAAAGAGAACTCATCCTAGGGTTGAAGTCAGATGGGTGCTCACTGAGAGTCATGTCCTGAGAGCATTTCTGACAGATTTGCTCTCTTTATAGCTGGAACACTAACTCAATGTTTAAAAAAAAGTTAATCATTATAGTCAAAGGCTATATATTAGCTACTCTTCGTCCAGCTTTGCATCACATGATGCTGCAAAGACCCAACCGTCCTGTTGCCCATCTCTCCTCCTTTCTAGAGTTTGATGGGAGGGTCATACAACACTGGACCTTTCATTAAGGACAAGGATGTGTACATACAAATGAAAATACTGACTTTGTATTGACATGACTTATGTATCTATCTGCTACATTAAAAATGATCGGTTTACTGATTCTAAATGCACTTTATAGAGTGCATTTAAAATGCACAACGTCATATTAAAGCATAGCAGATGAACGGACTTTAAAAAAGCAAACATGTTGACTTTAGTCGGGTGGATTTAAAAAGAAACATACAGTCTCCTCTGATGCAGATGGCCCATAACTTTTGTCACCCACACTGGCACTTCGCTAGTTACATCTCCCTTTGCTTCAAGTCTTCTGAGCCCAACGTCTCTGTGAGACTCATTTGTGTCATCTACAGAGCCCTCAGGACACACCTTGAACACACACGCACACAGCTTAGCATGTTCAGACCTGCATGATACATGGAAAAGATAAGTATGATAAAGTACAGTAGAAACAGTGAGTTGAAAAGCTATCGCTTGTGTTTGTTAGCATATGCATTCAAACCTATTTAGACTAGATGTAACTTATATATGAAGTGGAGCAAGCTTTAAATAACTTTCCTTTACAAAAGGTTTAATTTAAATTATGTCATCTCAAAACATATAAACAGTCAAAAAGGAAAGCCAATAAACTTCTCCAAATAAAGAATAACTAACCGTAAAAGTGTACAAGCTCTCTAATGTGTGTTTTTTGTGTTGCTAATTGTCTCTTTGACTAAATTTAACAGTTCTAAAGTTTGAAAGGTTATAAAGTGTTCCCCGAGTCTTAATAGTGATTTCATTATGGTCCCAGCACATCACTGGTTATGTGTACTGACCACAGTAGGGATTCATCTGTTTTCCCAGTCCCTCTCTACAGTTTTCTATACGATAAAAAAAGCGTTCTATTTTCTTTAAATGCAGAACAAAGGCACTAGGAAACACGGGTTGGCTCCGAATATGAAAACACATGACCAGCAGCAAGTATGAACTCAATGCCCTATTACAAACGTCCTCGCACCACATCTGTGTCCTGACATGGCCCCAACCATCCAACCACATTTTGTCTTTTAGCACCCTGGGGAATATAAGGATCGCATATGCCTTTGGCAGGAGTCCACGCCCACATTCCTCAGCTATGTGCTCACAGGCATTCTCTCTCCCTGCTCCCACCTCCCTCCCACTTTCCTCTGACACCAAATCTTGGCACGCATCGCTCTGCACTCTAATGACATGCAAACACTATTTCATTTCCTTAACAAAAGAGCGGGGAAAGCATATAGATTGCCGCCTTTTGAAAAAAGTCTGTATTTCTCAGCATGCTAAAGGAGTAATGGACTTATGCAGGTGGATGGTATCTAGCTGCTGAAGGCCCGTGATGTTAATTGGTCTCATTGGAAAAGAAAGAGTCATTGAAAAGAAAGAAAGTGAATGGCTGAGTACATTTTTTTTTCTTCTTTGTTTGGGATCTGTTTTTAAAAGTTGCCCCCAGCGGCTTGCCTTGTTAAAGGTTATCTCTCAGTCACAAGTCAAAGTCAAAGACAGGGGCCGGGGAGGCTGTGCAGTTTGCTGTGTGGGGTGACTGGGTTCAGTGGTAGGGGGTGCATGGTGCGGAATGTGGCTGTAAGAAAAAGCCAGGAGGAATCATTATAGGGAAGAAATGAGACGCCAGCACTGGGACTACAGCACGATTAGAGAATTTTCTGTCTTTTATGCAACAAGCCTTTGCATATGGCTTAAATCTTCCCCTCCATTCAGGAATCGTTTGTGCATGTGTGGCAATGTGAACACTTAATGCACCAAAGAGCACACATGTGCTTATTTTCCTCAAATGTTTCTTTTAACTTGATGAGATGAGATGAGATGAGATGAGATGAATACTGTCTTTTTGGGCTTTTATATGAGTAACACCTTCAACTTTATGAAATTTGAGATCCTAAGACGATTTGTTATGAACCACGTGATACATTCATAGCATTTATGTTAATGGGAAACAACAAAAATGCTTTCCTCTTTGTTATTTCTATTGTGAATGAATGCATAGTGTTATATTGTGCACTTGTTTTAAACTTATCTTATTTTATTCAAGGATTGTGACAGTCTGCCTGACAGCAGAAATGAGACCGGTTGAAATGGAATAACAAACCTAACACATTGTTTACACAGAAGTACATTTATTTAGGTTTGAAAACATTAATATCGAACAAATTACATTTTCTTATTCATTGCAAATCACTGCAGCAATTCCAATTTATCCCTGTGTACAGTAAATGTAACAGATTTTTATTCTAAAACAAGTAATGGGAACTCTTGCTCTTGATATGAGGAGCCCTTTGTTATAAAATGTAAGTAAAAGTGCAATATCTAAATTGGTCCAAAATCTGCATCAATAGCAGGACTTTTCTGATGAATAAATATTGTTTTATTTTAAAAATGCAATATATCTTTACACTTTTCAGAAATTTGTTTTTCGATGCCATTTTCTAAAAACCTTAGCTGAACACAAGAGAAAACAACAATGTCAGTTAACAAAAGCTTAGCGTGTCAATCACTGCATCATCTATTTTCTAAATAAACTTCATTTTTTTCCCCATATAACTATCTGAAACATAGAGTTTTGACAACAACAAGACCATGACATCTCACAGCGCTATATTACAATAAAATCTCTGTTAAAAGTTTGAGGAAATAGAAATGATAACAATAGCAACATAGAATTAAGGAATACAATGCATAGATTCAATCATTTGAAAGTGTAGATATAATTTACTTAGTACAACTCTTTAATGTTTAGAGTAAAACTACATGGATTCATTACAGTTCATTCTGACTTGAGTGACCGGCACAACTATATATTTCTGAACACGTCACACATTAAAAATGCTGAATATATGATTTTGATTTCAAAAGGCAAATTTGGCTATAGTACACTATGGCATGTTTGGGTACAGAAAGGCAACATCTGGCCACAGAGCCAAACAGCAGCAGCTTCTTTAATGGCTCCTCTGCCTTTTGAAATGGTAAAAAATGTAATGTCAATTACATTTTTTTCTTTAATTGACTCACTCACTGACATTCTTCAAATCTTCATCAGCGAAAGCACGTCATCTGGGCTTGTGAATGCAAGTTATTCTTTCAACCGATTGATTTAAATGGTCTCTGGACAAATAATACAATAGGGATGACTATTTAAAAAGTGGATTTAATTTATTTTTATCATCTTGTTTTTTACTCCAAATGAAAAAAAAACAAACTTTCTGGCTTATTATTAGAGAACAAAGTGGGAAAATGTATCGCTTTACTCAAATAGATAAAGTAGGATTTGGTACTCAACACTTGTTGGTGTTTTTGAAATACCAATAGACCTTTTATAATGATGAGTGGTGCTATCAGGATGCACATTACTATGATAACAAATGTTTGAGGAGACAGTGACAGGCAGAGGTAGGAGGGGCACAGAAAGCAGGAAGGCTGCTCTCTAAACAGCATCAGAGGGCTGCTTTGGATAGAAATGGATCACCTTTAGAGCACTAAACTAAATCAGTCACATTAACCTTTGATACAAAGAAGAAAATACAAAAAGCTATGAAACTGAAGAAGGGCATGAGCTGCTTACTTGAGTGAAAACAAACATAGGACCAAGAATCTCTTTTACACAAGCCATTTTAACCCTGTAACATGTAAGTGGCAAACTGCGATTTTCTTCTTCTGGACTTTCTTCTTCTACAGAAATTTGAAAGCAAAGAATTCTCTTCCTCAGGACTGCTGTTTTTGAGTAGGTTCTGGACCATTTACATTTACAATATTAAACCCTTCAAGCCTGCAGTCAAAATCTACTTTGTTAGGCACAATAAATAGGCCCCTGTGGTATTAAGGTACAGAGTGACGAATAACACAGAACAATTCTGATGTCTGCGTGCAGGTTATGCACCAGCATAAATCTATGTCAACCACCAATAACTTAGGTCTCAATATATATACTAGATCTAGTAAACATCTACGACATCATTTCATATACATTCTTAATGTATTTACAAAAAAATCAGAGAGCATGATGTCATTTTACAGTCTGACTGACCTGTCCACCACACGCATTTAAAAGAATCGGATCCAGTTTTATGAGTGAGCTCTTCTCTGCTGGCTTGATTTTTGCTTCCATTCTGTAAACACTATTTACAAAGTTAGAAAAAAAACACACACAACAACAACAGACTTGATTTTACAAACTCTATGATTACATTATGTACATTCAGGTAAAATGTCAATATGTAACATCATGCAAGGATCCTTTGAGATAAATTTATGAGCCAGATTACCTTCACGAGTCTTCCAGATCGGTAATCAATGATCATATTTACGTACAAAAAAGCTTGATTGATGACACAGTAAATAGATTCTGCAGACAGTGCTGCTGCTGCTGATGAGTCGTGTCACTTGCAAAAAATCCATGGACTCCACTACTGTACAGTATCTGTAACCTCTGTGTGTAAACCAGAAATGTGTTTCCGTTTGGCTCTTTTGTTAAGGCAAAATTGTTTGGCACTTATACAGACATTGATGATTGAAAAATATCCTGATTTAATCTTCAAGGGCTCTAATGGTGATTTGTCCAGTACATCTGGACTGGAAATGCTGCCGGAACGCACCTGCAAACGTCGTCGGGATGAGGACTTTTAGCCTCGATTTCTTCCAGTTTTGTGTCTTCTACCAAACCAGCAACGCAGAGTCATTTAAACGGGCTCCTCCTGTACGGCCGTTTTCTATCCAGACACCCAGTTGTGCGTGGTGGTCTTCACCCCGTGAGGGAACCCCTGTTGGGTCACCACGGGCTCGAAGTTGAAGTCCAGTGAGTCCCCGTCCATGAGCGTGTCGTGGAGGACCGTCTCCATGTCGAACTCGAACTTCTCGATGGACATGTCGTCCAGGTCGCTGGGCAGTTTCTCTGCGTGCGAGGGCGCCGACATGCCCGGCCGGCTGTATCCGTTGAGTGGACAGAAGCCTCCGGGCACGCCCCCCCCACTGAGGTGGCCGGACAGACCGTAAGGCATCTGCATGGGGCTCTTGACCGAAGGCAGACGCGAGGAGCCCCCGCTGTAGCTCAGAGACATGAGCAGGCGCCCGTTCATGGCCGCCGACGTGGGCGGGGCCTGGCCGTGCACGCCGTGCGGGTGGGGGTGAGAGAGTCCGTGCAGGTGACCGTTCCCCCCCGCCAAGAGCTTGTTGGCGTGCTGACCGCTGCTGTAGGCCGGCAGCATGCAGCCGCCGGCGGGCTGGGACCCCACCGCGTCCACCGAGGGCATCAGCTCCCCGTGCTGGTCAGTGTCGGAGGTCAGCAGCTCCTTCAGGAGCCCGGCGGGGCAGCTGTACTGACCCATGCCGGGCCCGAAGCCGGGCTTGCTCTCGGTCAGCGTCTGCAGGGGCATGGCCTGGCCGTACACGCACTTGTGGTAGTCCTGCTGGGACTGCGAGGCCATGCCCGGGGAGCTGTAGGCCGGGTACCCGGGGCTGGGCTGCATCATGGAGGAGGGCGAGGACTGGGAGGAGCCCGGGGTCGCCGCCCCGCCCCCCACCTGAGGATTGTTGGGCGAGAGCAAGTTCAGGTTGTCCAGCAGGTTCTCCATGACGTTTTCAGGGCCGTGTCCCAGGGAGCCCGTCATCTCCGTGAGGCTGGGCAGCGTGGCGGTCATCTTGGTCCCCGGGGCTCCCGGGTAGCCCATGTGCACGTCGGCTTCCCCCAGGTCGTCCTCGGGCATGAAGGGGGAGAGGCGGCCGCTCACGGTGCTGGCGTTGGAGCTGGTGCGGGGCCGGAAGCTGTTCCAGGCGTCGTAGTCGTCGTTGCTGTGGGAGTTGGGGCTGCCCGGCCACTTGGAGTAGGACCCCGGGCTGTCGGCCCCCCCGTCAGGGCCTCCCTGCAGAGACAGCTGTGGGGGAAAGAGAACACCCTGAGTGAGTGCATATTCAGTCCTGAAAATCCCTCTTGACATTCTTAACCATTTGTTCTAATATCTGTTTTGTTCCTCTTTATCTTCTGTACATAGCAAAAAGAGACTATGCATATTATCTGAATACACTAGTATTTCCACTTACAAAGAATGCAACAATATATAGTTTTAATCATATGTACATTCTAACAGAAAGAGACAGAATCCCAAAGAAAATTCCAGAAAATCACATCATATGAATTTATAAAAATTGATAACCATCTGATAAGCATTCTTTGTAAGTGGGCAAACCTGCAAAATCAGCAAGGGGTCAAATACTTATTTCCCTCACTGTATATTCAGTAAAATGCCCTAGGGGTGACTTTTATGGTGTGGTGTGCTATTGTTGGAACCATAAAAAATTATCTATTTACAGTCCAGTAAAAAATTTAAAAATACCTTTATCAAAACATCATTTAGTTTTTCACTGAAAATTTTTCGTTGGGATGAAACCATCAACAGGTGCTTTACTGGTTTACCTTTTTCTTTGCTGCTCTTCCTCTGCTCTTTGCAAACTTGCTGTTGTTGTCCATGGAGGCAGCTCTGCGCCGCGGGGACTTTCCACTCTTCCCGCCCTCTGGGTTCAGCATCCACCAAGAGCTCTTCCCCGTCCCCTCATTCTGGACGCGCACAAAGCGGCTGTGGAGGGACAAGTTGTGTCTAATGGAGTTCTGAAAGGGGAGGGAGAAGGAGAAAAAAAGAGAAGATAAGGATTTGTGTTTGCCCTTTTTACAAAAACACCTCAGATATGGCTTTATCATACAAGAGCAAATCCATCTGTACAGGTGGCTGATATTTGAAAACACAACTGCCTTGACACTTGACTTATGAGGAGAAAGAAGAGGTTTTTGAGGTTACTCAATGGCCTCATGCTACTGCTGTGCAAAAAAACATGTGCACCAGCACACAAACAATAGATGTCAGCGAGTGTACTCCATGACCAACACATCCTGAACAAATACACTGTAAATGAAGGCCTTCCCTCAGAAAACAGAAGGGCCTTTTGTGAAACCCCATTATACCAACAGGCACATTCCACCTGACTGTGTGTCTTGTCAAAGCCAGCACAAAATCAAAGGGAGGAAACAGACTAATCTTTCCTCCTTACAGACGCGTTAATGCTCTGCTCTGACGTTGCTTAGTGACACCGCCAGTGGAAAAACTAATTTTTGAGCAGGAAGCAAGTGAAGCGTTATAAAAACAGGGCAAACAAAAGAGTGTGAATATTGGGCAAATGTCTGCTGAGCAAACCACAGAAAATTAGACGCGGCTTCTTTCCCGCTGCTACTTTACTCTGACGCTTGAGTTGCTCAACATTTCAAACTTCATTAGCTTCCCAGCCATTTCTGAAATGCAAACTATACCCATGAAAGTGTTGTTGAAGTGACTGTTTGTTCATAGAGAAACATTTAAATACACTCTGAGTCGGCATCGCTTAGTGTCCAGGTCTCAACATGAAGACTTGGGTCCTGTCCAGACATTACTGTGCCTGCGTAAAGCTGTTGTTTTGGAGGAAAAGCTAGAGCTCCCCGGCGTGCACATTTACTCGCACGCAGAGCTTAACATGCATTGTGGCTAACGTCATCAAGCCCATTGCCTACTGTGAGTCACTGCTTCACATCTGGTTCACAGTCTGCACCCTTTGTGGAGCCTTCACCTCCGATTCTCTTCAACTTAACACTGTCTTCCACTTCTGGACAAACAAAATGCAGTCCTCCTGCATTTTTCCCCAAAAATAAAACCACCCCAAAAAAACAGAGCAAACAAACTCCAAAACACCAGAATTATGTGAGGCTCTGAATTTTTTTCCATGTCCATGCAGGCTGATTAACCTTTCAAAACAAGAAGAGGTCCGTTAATTTTACTTAAGGATTAAGCGGTGTTGCATTTAACTGAAGATGGAACACTTGCAAGAGATATTTTGAAAAAGAGACAAGCAGAAGTCAGAGAAGAGCAGAAGGCCTCCTTATTTTGCATTGGAGAGCTACCAAGTAAAACTCCAACCACTTCCTAAATCATTAGATAGCAACAGTGTTCAACCAATGTAACTTTAACCATCACCAATCATTTAACCATAACATTATATAAACCACATCCACAGCCTGAATAAGGTGATTTCTAGGAGTGAAATTGTTGAGAGAGTTCTTAGAATAAACAGGAATTATGCTCTATAGCCAGTTATAACATCATCTCTCAATTTCCTTTCTAATTTCTCTATCCCCTCCTCTACGCCATACTTTTCCTTCCTCTCTGGATGACCTCAGTCACAAAGGCACATGAGAGGCCGTATGAACACTGGTGATTTACAAATGAATGCAATTACCCCTGAATCAAATGACCTTACTGCCTCAGCCAATAGTCTGGGGCTCCTTTGCATAATCTGAGGTACGTGACAGTCCTTCTCTGATTAG
The DNA here is from genome assembly GCA_907169785.1 of Menidia menidia. NCBI lineage: Eukaryota > Metazoa > Chordata > Actinopteri > Atheriniformes > Atherinopsidae > Menidia > Menidia menidia. The sequence goes on from CAJRST010037777.1 coordinate 1,876,656, forward strand.
CCTAGCAAATGCTGCCCCCCCCCCCCCCTCCTCCCTCCTCCTCCTTCTCCTCTCACTGCACATCAGCAGCTATGACAAAGGAGAGGAGTAAAGTCTAGTCATGAGCCTCTCTTTCCCATGACTCCTGAGAGTGCTGCTGTTTTCAGCTGTGCTGCAATAAGGAATGACTGCAATGTGTCCTGTCACAGCCCCGCGTCCAGCCCCGGGAAAACATCCCGCCTTATTCCTCATCTGCGGAGGCTTCTGGTTGTGCTACGTCCAGAAGATCTACAAACATTTTCGAAGCACTGACACAAACGAGGGAGAAGATGTGAGGGGTCATAAAAACCGCTCCGGTGGGAAATGCCAGAACTCGGCAGAACTCGGTGTGCCGTGTGGGGAGTGTGGCTGAGAGTGTCTGGTGCGGCCAATGGAAAAGCCTCATCTCCAGCTGTGTGTGTGGGAGAGAGTGCCAGCTAATGTTTTTTAGTGGAATGGCACGGCGACAAACATCAGCACAGTGCGGTTTGGATTCTGGAGCACGCTCCGTAGCAGCCAGTGAAGCCGCGGTTAGAAACTGCACGCAAGTCGGGACAGACACATGAAACCCACTCAGCTACAAACATTCATGTATGAATGAAAACCACCTCGGGCCATCAATCTGAAACACCGCTTTCAGCAAACGCACAAACGGTACACGTTTGATTTTTTACTAATTAAATCCTAATACTTTTGGAATCTGTATTATGGAGTGAGATGGATTTTCCTCTGGCTGGAGTACACAGGAATCTAAACATTCCAGCTAATCGCAGTGTGCAAAGTTCAATTGTAATCACAGCCAACTTCTTAGTATCTTTGAGGAAACAGTAAATGCAGGATTCCCAGCCAGGGAGTCATCACAATCAACATTCCTCAGCAAGGTTACAAAACCCACAACTTCACAGAAGTGAACTTTGATTGCCGTTGCTAAAGGACGCTCGTATCTTGTTTTGTACAGAGATAAGCAAATAACAGGGACATTTTTCTGTCCTACCACAAAATAAATGCATGGAAATGAAGAAGATAGATAATGGAAAAAAGCTTTTAAAGACAGTAGCTTCTAGGGGAAATTACATCAACAATCTTTAAGCTGACATAACCGTCTCTGCAGGCCTTTCTGTGCTGTTCCTGACCCCACCGTGAGGAGCATCATCTCCGTTCTCTCCTCCGAGCCGACACAACAGAGCCGCGCTGGCAAAAAAGCAAGGAAGTGACCACATGAAAGAGGACTGTGACAGGAAACAGAACTGACTTCCTGTCTCACAGGAAACATGGCGGTCGGTGAGCAGAGAAAAAGGCTTGGAATGCAAAGCCGCAGAGTCGTGAGCCAAGTGGACACCACAATTTCGCCCCCACCGGCCCGGGACGGTTGTGTTCAACAACAGGCACCGAGGCCTGTTGTCACAGCACAGTCATTAAATGAAAGTAGCGTCCATTTGATCGCGTGACTGCTGGAATTGAATCATAAAACTGGATACGTAGTGACTCATCGAGTGGCTGTCGTATGGGCATCTGGGTGGTGTGTGTGTGTGTGTGGGAGAGAAGGAGAGTGTGTTTTGGGTATAGGCTGTGTGAGAAGCGGAGACAGAGGGCTTGTGTGTGACGGAGTGGGCCTGAATCGGTAGAGAACACACTGTGCTGATTTTAAACTGGCTCACTGGCAGCACGGCTGAAAGGCCACACTGTTCGCTAAATCTTTCTTTCTTTACTTCCTGTTTCTTCTTCTTTTTGTGCCATCCTTCTCCTCCATCTTCTTTCATGACATTGTTTCACTCATCTCCTCTCTCTTCGACTACACTTTGATTCTTCCTGTTTCCTTATTTCCTAACTTGTCCTCGCCATCTTGCGTTTCATTCCCTACTTATTTCCTTCCCTGTTCACGTCAAACTTTTTTTCTTTTTTTTGTCGATTGCGACCGTGTAATTGGGGGAAAACCTATGGCTGGAACACAGACAGCAGACGCTGATGTTTTCAGAGATGCTCAAATGTCAACTCGTCTAATGAAAAAGTCCCTACAGGAGAGCGCCACCACCTACATCAAGTGCTGCTTTGAATCAATTGAAGCCACAAGTGAAACCTTGTCTGCAAAAGCCATACAGTCACGGCTATAAAGTGCAGCGAGGCTCCCTTCTCACAGACGGAAAGCGTGTTGCAGGCCCGATCTCCCATAGCAGCAGAGACAGCTTCACACACATTTACCAGAGATTTCAACAGATGAAAGTGAAAATGTGGTTTCCCTGTACCGTTTCCACTGTAGTCAGAGAGAAACGGTGCTGTCCTCAACAGACATTTTCCTCTTTTATTGCAAAAATATCTCTAGATTTAACCGTGGACGTGTTTTTGGCATGGCAACCCCCTATTTTCTGCGTAACGTCTGCAATTGTGATCGCAAAAACCAATTGGGCATGAGAGGCATTTGTAAACAGTGAGGTAAGTAGTCCTAAAGCCGGAGCTGGGTCACGTCTGGAAGGTTTGTGCTGAGTCTGGCCGAGTTACAGCTGTGTGGTGAAGACAGAAAATATGCATACTTGTTATTAGCCTAACACCAGCTCAGCACGTCTGCCCACTTAACAACAGCCTGTGGACGGGCACGCCGAGCCCGGCTCACTCCAGGTGAGACGAAAAAGCAGCGAGAGACAGTGAAGGACTGGAAGAGAGGAGTCCTCAAAGACTGGACCCGAAAAAAACCCTCACCAGTTAATGTTGTTAACGTCGTGGCCGACAAAGGTCAAATAGTTTGCGGTGGATACATTTTTCTGCTGCAAAGAGGATCAAAAGCTTTCGAGCACCCAAAGCTGACATGTGATCAGATTTGCTATATTTGCTCGGTTCACAAACCAGACAAGCAGAGTTACGGATCATTACTGGTTCAAGAGAAAATCAAACAGGTTTTAAGAATTTGCGGCTACATTTTTTTACTGGGTTTGATTAGTTGAGAGGCCCTCAGTCATTCGTGTTTACATCCAAAGGCCATTCTGATGAAACCTAAAAAGAACTTGAGAAGCCACATTCAAAGTGGTCTCTGATCGTCAGCGATCAGAAACAGGTAGAGCTGAAATGTGGACAGATAACACATGAGTGCATGTCCTGGAAAGGGAAAAACTGGTGTTGACACAAGAGGGAAAAAAGCCCTGGTCAAGTGTGCTTACTCTGCAAAGCTGGGAGAAACACAGCGTAATACCTGCTGCAAAATACGCATCCTCCAGTCTGAGCCAGTGAAGATGAAACGGGCATTTTGATAGGGGAAATATCCACATCACAGCAGGGAAACAAACCTGTGAGCTCAACCACAAGTGGACTAACAAACCCGGGGGCTGTTTCTCCGTTTTCCTTCCCAGGTGTTACTGATGCCTTTATGTGATGGGCATGTGGCCCGGCTGCTGCTTTTATTAAGATATTTTCATCTTATATGAGCAAAACAGCCACATAAGAAAATAATCCGTGCTGTGTTTATTGTGCCGGTATTATGCTTTTAACAGGATCATCATTTTAATTCACAAGTCTATTAGAAGAACACATTATTTTGGCCTCTCCATTTCTGGCCCCATTACCAAAAACGTGTGAGACAGCTGTTGATTCTTTTAATAGGCATGGCAAAGTGGCCACTGGGCATGTATCGTTAGAAAATGTGGAAAAATAAAAATAAAAACTGGACTACAAACAGGCTTCTGCTGGGAAAATACACTACAACACGATGGACCAGTTCCCTTTGGTCCAGATTTTGCCCTCACAAAATCCCATTCAATTTACAAAAAGATATAAAATGTAAGGAAGGAGAAACACATCCAATGATGTACTTTTACCTCTTAAATAATTTTTTGACATCTTTTTAAGTCAATTTACGTACAGAAAAAGGGCACTAAACAGAACTAGATCTTAATTGGACTCATTTATGATTTAGTCAACTATATGATAGTCCATGAGTAATTAAATATGTGATCTTTTTAAATTCAGCTTTACCTCTCTGAGTGCTATGAAGCAAATATTGTGAGAATTATTAATAAATATTATTATGATATTTTTGCTCAGTTATACAACCAATCTGTCTCCTACACATATATACAAAAAGAATAAAGTAATACACATTCACATTTCACATTACGGCATTCAAAAGGCAATCTGAACAGACTGTGATGACCTCATGTGTTTGCAGTTTGATAGGTTATCATCAGCACCAATACTGAACTGACCGGTGATAATCACTGACCTATTTACCAAAGTCAATACAACAATGATCATAAAAGGTAGTGAAAATAAAAGGCCAAGCACAGGAAATGTAGAACCTCTGCCTCTTTTTTTTTCTTATTATTTCCGCCTTAGATTAACCACAGAAAAGGAAAGTAATGTTGTCCTTAATGTTGCGTAGCAGCGAGCGGCTCAGGGCCTCAGGTCTGTCTGGTGAGCGGAGCATAAATGTGTTACTGTCAGCAAAGATAGAAAAAGATATAAAAATACTTTTTTTTTCCGAAAACGTCTCAAAATAAAATGGAAACTGACCAGAGGAATATTCTGGCTAAAAATAGGTAGCTCCTCTCTTTTTCCTCAAGATCCCTCTCTCTAGTCTTTGACTTCTCTGTTGTCATTTCCACTTGGTCCTCGGGTTTCTTAATGTGTTCAGGCTACTTGCTACCGCTAATTTCCCCTGTCAGCTGTTGTGAAAACAGGGTTGCTTTCTCACCTGCTGACTTCCAGTTCTGAAAAGCAGATCTGGAAAGAATGGGCAAACACAAGGCCCGCAAACAGAGCGCTCAGTGTGCACGTCCCCCGATTCACTTTAAAAACTCTTAGCCCAAATAGTAGTAGCTGACATCTAGGAAAGTACCTTTTCAAAGTGGTCATTGTCAGATGCTGAGTTATATGACCATCATAAAGCCAAGATAGAAGGCAGAGAACGCAGGTCATGCAGGAACAAATCTGTCTGTAAATGTATTTACCGACTGCTTCTTGGCAGGATGGCCTATTCACAATCCTCTGTAAGCAATCTGAGAGCAACCAGCCAACTTTTCCCCAAACACACACACACGCACACACACACACACACACACACACAGGCAAACACACATAAACAAAGCTGAACTTGGGAGCCTTAGAGAATGCTGACTGGTTAAGCCGAAGATTGACTGGTCTCACGGACCTCGCAGACAAATGATAAATAGTTTGTGAGCGGTTTTGTGCAAATGATGACAATCAGCAAAGCCACGGACTATCCTGGATCTTTCATCACCGTGATAGTGCGAGACGAGCGCCGTGTTAGACGAACGGCAGAACGGCTATTAACAAGCTTCCTGCTGCATTGTATCCGCACAGGAAGAGCTGGTCAGTCCTGATACCGATCCCACTCATGCCTCTGGTTTAGATGCAAAACACTGCAAAACGAGACCCCGCTAGGTGCAGAGCAAGGAAAAGGCAGGAGAAAGAAGTGGGTTCAAGAGCCACAACTTCCTAATCACAACTCTCCACTTGCAGTGGAAAACAAGAGGAAAAAGGAAGGAATGGGGCCTTCCACAGGTAGGCTATTACTAAAGGATTACAATGATGTATAAGAATATTTATTCTGCATTTTAGAAACTACTCCCAATTTTAGATTATTAGGGCTCCAAAGAACCAGAACTTCTAGAGAGAATCATAAATTGTGTGTCTTGTTCATTTGTTCATTCAATTCCAACCATTTTCATCAACTAAGAATGGTACATTTGCATCCAACTGTGAGGCACATCATCTCCCCCCCCTCCTGTGACACAAAAACAAAGTCAAGAGCAGACCTTTACATCCTTTGACACCACTGTAGTTCGGAGTGAACTTTGTTGGTTGGAACTGGCAACTGGTGTCACTGGATGACCCGGAAACCTTTTGGGTGATTAGGCTATTCCTAATTTTCATTTAAAAAAGCTATGAAAAAAATAAAAGACACACAATTCCATGTAATTCATTAGTAAAAAGAGACAAAAACAAGGTGAAGCAACCATCAAGGCTGAAGGAAACTATGTCTCCAAAAAACAGAAACCTGAAGAAAAATGCAAAACAGACAAAAACATCAGGTAACAACAATGTCAAACCGAATAACTGAATCCCTTTAGGTCTTTCAAAGTGATCACATTTTCATAATAGATCCTTTTCATGAATTCCTGTCACAAAGCATTTTAGAAGTAACATTCTCTATCATGTCACAACAAAAAAAAGCTCCTCGCCGAAAAGTTTGAGGACGTTCTGTGTTGTTTGGCGGTCTTTGGACTTAAAGTCTGACATGGACGGGGGGGGGCTCCGTGTTTACGTGTTGCCCTCTCTCTTGTGCCTGTTGATTTCCTGACTCAGGCTTAGGCGTTCGGCGGGCTTATGCGAGCGGACAGGGACGCGCTTGTGCTGGCCGGGCTTACCGTGCTGAAATATGTGCGTGTGTTGCTATGTGCGACACAATGAGAGTCTGTAAATGCACAGAGCTGTGTCTGTGGCGTGGGGATATTTTCGCCTGTGATCAGCCGAGCGGCCGCCCGCCCCCCCCCCAGATAAAGATGCAGTGTGCGGACCACTGCTGGGAGCCTGTGTGGCTCATCGCTGCATCCTCGGGGGCTGGGAGTGTTGTGGTGGGTGTATTTATACACTTGTAAACCCCTGTTTAAACTGGCAAACACGGGGATATCCCAGAGCTGCTTCATGGCCGGCGAGTCTAAAGGATCTCTCGTGACAAATACCTCCTTTGTGTTGTTTTTCAACCATATAAAACACTGAAAACCTGCACATTTGCAAAGGTCGACAGGAAATATGAGACACTAAATGATCCACTCTGTCTGAAAGTCAGCAGAACCACACAATGGAAATGAGAATTTGTTTCTTTTTGAGCTAAGCACCTAAAAGGTTTTAACATAGGCCAAACCAGCTGCTCAGCGAGTGGTTACTATGATTCCTTTATGCTGACTTGCATAAGACTGTGTAGTGGAGCTAAAACTGCCATGTAAGCAGGTATCAGCTGTTAGGGAACTAATTTTGTTTTATCAAAGACGAAAATTTACTCAAAAGCCTGGAAACTAGCCCAGAAAAAGCACTCGGCTGCTTCTATGTTCTAAAATAGCACGAGTCATTACACATAACTGTTTTCAGGGACAAAATGCAAAAGAAGCCTGGTGCAATAAGGAGGAACCTTTATTCTTTCAAGATAAAGGATTATTTTTTGTTTTCATCTCACTTTGAAATTTAATCACATGTGCAAGTATCTTAAAGAGATAAATGCTGAATATTTAGAATAAACTACTCACTTCAGGTCATTTGATGTTTTAGAATCATGGCTGCTCCAGTTATTTAGCCTTGGTGATAATACATTGGCGCCATTGGAAGACCACGGCATTGAGTAGATTTCAAAAAGACAGTTTATGAATGATTTCTTTACTTGTCCATGAATATGACAAGAAAAAAAAGAAAATTGGACCCTAGAATCCCATTGGAAAACTTCCCCCTTTGTGGTCAGGCAACAACTTAGTACTGGTGGCATAAAATCAGCCAAGACTTGGAGATGATGTCCATTTTCTATAATATGGCAAATTGGGTCAAATGGGAAACTATTTGTGAGAACTGATACAAATGTGAATCAGAAGCAACCACCATTCACTTCCTGTCCAAAGTTAAGTTCGGAGGAAGGACGTTGAGAAATGAAGGAAGCATGGGAAGAGGAAGAAGCCACTCAATCTGGCGTCATGCTCAGTGTTGCTTCCTCTGCTGATGGCCTCACTACCCGGGCGCTGCACACCTTGTACAGTCACACAACTTGAACTGCTCTCAAATTGCCCACTTCCTGTCAGTCAGAGGCTGAAAGCTGCATCTCTTCAGTATAAGAAACAAATGCTGTCACCGTGGCCCACTGCATGTGCTAACGTGGAAAATGCTGATAAAAATGCTATGCATTACGCTCAGTTTGAGTTAAATCTGTCACTTTTCTGAATTTTAGAGTCCAAATGTTGAGCTCCAATCACAGCTGAGAAGAAATTCTGCAAAAATAGCATCACAGAAAAGGAAACAAAAGCCCCATTTATCAACTTCTACTCTAAATGTTAAAGATCCAAGCCAAATCACAGTATTTTTCCAAATGACTGATTAATTGTAATATTTTTACTCAGCTACTTCAACTTGGATATGAATGAGTCATTGGGGAGAAAAATGGGTCCACATGCGGTGAAGCTCAAATCAGCCTGATTGAAACTGTTACATTTCCAAGAGTCCTACACGCCCTGAGAGGGAGGGTTACATTGCAAAGAGGAGATGGTACATGCAGCCTGTTCAACGCCTACTCTTAAAACCATTAAAACGTTCACATCACTCAGTATTCCAGACATGCTCTGGATACTGCCAGGAAAAGCACAGATCTGTTCAAAAAACACTCCTGGCTCTACTTGCTTCGGTAATTGCTAATAGATTTATGTCGCACTATTATGCGCTAAAAAAGATATAAAAGACACAAAAGTTCAAGTAAACTCTCCTTTTCCAAAGTGTAAAGTGTTTCTTATAGAAAGAACATCTACACTACATAGACTATAGAAGGTTTCCATGTTGCAAAACAGCAAAAAACTCAATTCAACAATACTTGGGATGGTAAAATGATGCATTTTGGCCTTTAAAAAACTGTTATTGAACCTGTCGTTAGATATACAGTCATTTCTGATATAAGTATAGATGTGGATTTGCACTCCTGACAGCCATATAACCGGATGAGTGTTGTGGAAGTGATGGAGGGCCTGAATGACTGTGATGTTGTGATAATGGCGGCCCAGTCTGACAGGCACCGTGCATAATCGCTTTAGGGCAGGAATTGCACAACAATGTTGGTCTGGGTTAATGCCTGTGGTTTGGGGCCCTGAGCGGCGAGTGGTCCCATAAAAGTGTTGACGTGCGCGCTCCCCGCGTGGAGTTCACACGCGCGTGCACGAGACGGGCCGCGCTTTTCACGTGTGAAGAAAGTCTGGGGAGTTTCACTTCTCAATCAGGGGGGGTGAAATGATTTGAAAAATCCCGAGCACTTCCTCTTCTGTCTCCATAAAACAATGCGGAGGTTTTATTTGTTGACCGCGTTGGAGATTTCTCCAGTTTTCCCGGCGTGACGGAACCTGCCCGGTCTGGGGCAGACCCACTGGAACCGTCATCACGTGCTGCCCTCCCGCCAAAAACACAACACCCTGACTCATCCCAAATCACTGTTTACCAGAGAACGGTGCTGGATCTCATCTCCATATTTACAACCCCCCCCCCCCCCCCCTTCCTCTCTGAATGAGGATCTACTTTCTTTTTGGTATCTCTCAGAGCGAGATGGGCCCTGTGGTCTGCAGTGATAACAGTTTCTGAGGTGGGTGGAATCACCCGTGTACACATCTGACACGATTTGTTTGAATTCGCAAAACAGACGGGGCACTTTGTGGGATTTTCCAGAGTCCGTTCCAGGGAGCAAAAGGCTCAGCTGAGACTCCCGTTACCTACAGACCCTCGCTGACCCAGGCTGGAACTGCTTACATTATTAGACCCTGATGAAATTAAGAGGAATTGACATTCTTTAAGGGAAGCTGAGTTGTGGTTTGAAAGTTGAATTTTTAATTCAGCTCAAGATCGGAAAACTGCATGTTGTTCTGAAAGTAAAAGGCATTGTAAAAATCCTCAAATTTGAGTGTGTAAAGTTGTAGATGAACTTAAATTAAAATAAATCTAAATGCGAAACTGCAAAAGTTTTAACAGGGAATTATTTTCTGAATATATATATATATATAACTAAAATTAGAAGCAGGCCTCTTTTTCCTATCAATAAAGCACTCCAAGTCGTGACATAATATTTCTGGCAATCATGACTGTTTTTTTCTCGGCCACATTCCTATTGTCAGAGCGTTGACATCAAAAAGCATTTCCACCCTCTTCACATTCAGAGGGCTTTTCTGCTCTCAGAAGCAACCTGTATATTAAAAGCTCCCCCCTTCTGAGAGGAGAACACTTATATATAGAATACCCTCTTCATTAGAAAAGTAAAGCCTCTTGAAGGCAGGCTGAAAGAAAAACCCCAATGGACTCAACTGTTAACAGTTATTTGAGGTTAACGCAATGTGATGTCATAGCATGAGAATGGCAGCATCCATAAATACACACACATGTACCACACACAGATATAAACATGGAAACACCATCTGATATCCCCGCTGACATCCACTGACCTGCTTTCCTCTCTGTTTACTGTTTCAGTTGGCAGAGCTTTTTAATAATATCCTAAAGTGCTTTTTGGTTAAAAAAAAAAATACAATGAAAGACAACAGAGTAAGAGCATGTGCTGAGGGGCCAGAAAAATCTGGGGCTGAGTGGAAGGGAAAACATGATGTTGTGAAATCATCTAAGGAGCTACAAGTTTCACACTGTTGCTCAACCAAATCAGCGTGGATGAGCACAGTTACATCACATTTCAACAACCTGCTATGGTAAAGCCACCAAAACAAGTAGATCCACTGGAGCTCAAAGAAACAGTCATTAAATTAAGTACTTAAACAACTTGGGCCTTTAGAAGTTTTTTTTTAAACTAATTTCTACACTGTTTCTTTAGCGGCCTCTTGAACTTGAATTTTTTCTAATTTAACAGGATAGACTCCGTGCTATTTAAACTGATGAGAGAAAAAATACCAGCAGGTATAGCAGACATCAATATTCTAGTTTTTTTAAAGCTCCAAATGTTGTAATTTGGCTTTTCAAAGCACAATGTGGTTCAGAAAGTAAAGTTTCAGGCACGGACTGGATTAAAGTCATCTGTAGAGAAAAGGAGAGACGGAGTATGAGTCCATAATAAAAAAAAAAAGATATAAAAGTCTGTGCTGGAATGCTCCCTGTGTCTGCCTTTCTGTCTGTCTGCCATCCTGATTGTGCATCTGCCAGCAGCAGGGCTTTAATTATGAGGCCCAGGTTATATGTGAGCACACACACACACACACACACACACGAGACCAGCGTCCCACATATCTCGAACACAGTGCCTCACAGTTCCGCTGACTAACCAGTGGCACCAGACTTTGGCCCGCGGCTCCCTGATTCCAGTAAATGTCTTGTTATGCAACTCCTAACAAGTGTCACCCAGGCTGAACTTGGAGCATTCTGAGGCTCTTTTTCTCTTATCTCTTCATTTATTCTCTGACAGCAATCGCTGGGCTCTTTAAGGTTTGACAGCGGGAGAGGGGGGGAGGCGTTAACCCTTTAAAACATGGAGCCTGGTCTTGACCGGGGCAGAAAACGTGGAGTGGACGACAGGCAGGAAGTGGGGAGGAGGGTGGAGGGAGCTCCTCCTGCTCTTTGCCTGAGAAACACAGCTGCCCCTCATGTCTTGGGGCAGTGCCAAGGCTGGACTCCTCGACTGCCTCTGGGAGGTGAGCCGTGTGTGTGTGTGTATGTGTATGTGTGTGTGCGTGTGTGCGTGTGCGTGCGCGCGCTTCTTGAACCGGCAGAAACAGGAGGGCCGCTGTTCTCTCAGCTCTCTGTCCCGATAATACACGTCCAGATTCAGAACGGTCTCAGAGATGTGACAAAGCACAACCAGCTGCGTGCACAACTGGAACACGCCACCGAAAGCCTCCGCTCCTTTTCCACCATCAGAGAAAAATAACGTTTGGTACACACTTACAGAAACGAAGTGACCAATGTTCCACTATCTCAATTCGATTCAATTCAGTTCAATTTTATTTATATAGCGCCACATCACAACAACAGTTGTCTCACAGCTTTCCAAACAGAGTAGGTCAGACCCTACTCTGAAGTTAACTACAGAAACCCAACAATTCCCACTATTTTATGGCAAATATTCAAACCAGAGCTTTACAGGGACATCTCTTTTACTAAACTAAACAGAAGAGTTTTTTAATGGATAAATCAGAACTATTTGGCCCATTTAGTGAATGAACAGCTCATGGAAGCTGACTTTTTATCATCTTTTTGGGCTAAAACAGCTCGAAAGAGCTTCTCTCTCAGTAAGAAGTCACCTGTGATCTAACATTGAGGGCAGAGCTTTTCCAAAGATCCGTTTCGATTTGGGCTGTGTTCGATTAGAAGGAACTCCGATTTTCTTTGAATCCATGCGCTGACTGAAGCCAGAGCAAAGTTAAGAAGCTGAACACAGTCCCGACTACAAATCCGATCCTAGGCTGCCCAACATGAAACATAACTCACCGGAGCCTTTCGATACTGGCTGTGTTTACTGTAAGAGCCGGAGGGATGGAGTCAATAGGTGCATTTACATGGTAATGACCCTCGTGTTTCTTTGCTGTACAGGCTGCTCGGACCTCCATGTTTGTCTGCTCCGGCACAGTTTGTTTTGGGATCCATGGGAGTGTTTACCAGCGTGGGCCGAGGAATTTCAGGTCAAGAGAGCGTCATGTACAGAGAAGACCTACAACTGAATTGATCCTGATACCGACATCAAAGTGTACCTGCGCCATCCAGCTCAACCAGCTGAAAGCAAATATTTATCCTGCCGTGACGTAAAAGGGGGAGAAAATACGAGAGAAAAATGATTTTTGGCAGGTTTACGTGAGTGTGTGTTACACAGCACTGATGTGTTATTGTGGGCGAGTTGTATCTTAAAGCCTGAACAACACACCTGAACAAAACTTTATGGAGTAATTTAGTTTTAAGCATCCGCGGATTCTAAATAAATAACGAAAACTGCAGAGAGGGTTGGAGACACGTAACTTTGGCCATCTGTTCCTCTTCCTGTCGGGTGGCACCGTGTGCCAGGGCCAGTGGCCAGTGGACAGTGGACGGTGTCCAGGCCAATCTGAGAGCCTCTGCGAGCGGGTCCCACCTGGCACAACTGTCCTCAAAACTCACACCGTCACAGACGGGCCGAGAAGTGTGGAGGCTGCCGTGACTCAGATCTGTGAGAAATCAACAGCGCTGTGAAAAAGACTCCGACTCCAAACAATTACAGCGCCGAGCGGCTGAAAAACACGGGTTCATGGAGTCCTCCCATGCTGAGGTTCACTTGTTTTCCCAGGGAGGTCAATCACACCAACTTTTTACTGATTCCAACATCGCTGATTCAAAATAACGTTATGAATTTGAGTATTATGTGTGCAAACAGTCACAGAAAAGTGACCATCGGCTTCGAACCAGTTCAACCGAAGCAAATCAGCATATTCCCATAAAACATGCTCATGCTCTGCGTTTTATTTTATTTTTGTTCTTTTCAAAGCTTGAGCAGTTCAAACTAAAGATTATTTCATTGGAGTGCTTCTGTCTGAACTCATCCTTCAAAGTGTGAGTCTTCACAATGCATTTTTGTGTCTCAGATTAGCCAGTTCATCCCAAACAGGCAAAAAAGAAAGCATCTATCTCTCAGAGACCACATTTTAAACAGGAATGGAGTTAGATACAGATAATCAATTTAACTGAAAGAGAGTTTGTCATATCCTATATAAAATAACATTTAAAATGGGGTGTAAAAATCGGACAACACGCAGATCTTCATCTTTACCATGGAGACGTTCTCTTTTTAGCTCGCCCTGCCTTACAGCAGATCTTGCTCTGACAGGACAATGTGTGATGGCCCCCCTGTGTGGAACAGAGTGGAGCTCTATGAATAACTCCCCTCGCAGCACTGAATGGCACTTTGCTTTCCCACAGTATTACTCAGTTTACACCCCCAACATGGCAGGATAAGCAGCGAGCCAGACGCTGGCCGGGCACCCCGTTCCAAGCTGCCAGTCACACCAAGTCTGTTCAAAAGACGGAACGCCACCAGTGAGAAACGGCCAGAAAGAAATAAGACACAAACACACGTTGTGCCGCTGTCAGTGGGATGTGGAGCAGGATTTATCAAAGGCAAACGGTAAAAGTCTTCAGCCATTAACGTCAGCTGGGTGGTTCTCACAAAGGTGATTCTTTACTTTAACCATACGAATGCCTCATATATAATTATGCTCGTATACAGTGGGGGAAATAAGTATTTGACCCCTTGCTGATTTTGCAGGTTTGCCCACTTACAAAGAATGCTTGTTTTTCCTCATCAGATGGATATCAATTTTTATAAATTAATATGATGTGATTTTCTGGAATCTTCTTTGGGATTCTGGCTTTCACTGTTAGAATGTACATATGATTAAAGTTATAGATCGTTGCACTCTTTGTAAGTGGGCAAACCTGCAAAATCAGCAAAGGGGTCAAATACTTATTTCCCCCACTGTATGTACTATCTGAGCTGCCCGTGGCTAAACATGAAATATTTGAGATGATTGTCTCTCGACATTGGGGAAAGCTCTTAAAAACACAAACCCACCCTCAAAACATTCAGGCTTTCACATGTGTGTCACTCTGGCTGGTCAGAGAATCAACTCCCCAGAGGTCTGCAGCCGTAGAGTTGCATGGGAAGAAGCTTTTAAAGAACAAATGCACCGGGTGAATAAATAGAGGGGAATAGCTTTTAGGCTCAAACCTGTTTGAATAACGTTACCACCCCCGTGACAAATCCGTCCACTACCTGCTTTGTTTACAGCGAGTATCCCTGAAACACTGAAAGGGTTTTTCCACTCACATTTGGTCCGAGTTTACAGAGCAAGGCCTGACACCTCCAAAAGAGTTTGAGCTTTTTGTAAACACCAGTCAGACAGACTGAAAACTACACGTATGGTGTAAGACCCAGAATAAGGCTCCAGACACGGGTTGATCCCTGATCAACAAGTCAGATGGAGTAGGAGCTAACAAAAGGAACGCGTTTGTGACCGACATAAATGTGTCATCCATCCGCACATGACTCAAGCATGCGAGCCTGCTATAACAGGGTGAGACAGAAAAAAGAAAAAAAATAAAACAGCACAACTTCACAACTGCTTTAAATTTCATCGGCAACCCAGACAGCCTATAACAGAGGGCAGAGGCAGTAAATCTTTCACTGTGCGGCTTTAGCCTCGGTATGATTTCCTGCTGGGAGAGCAGACTGTCATTAATTTATTGTCAGACACCACTGGAACTATGTGTCTCCAAAGAAAGGTTTACGCCTCTCAATAGAGTGCTGTGGGAGGGCCCGTCACACACCACATCAGAAATGTTAAGTCCACTCTTGTGTAATGTTTTGGACAGTTTCTAGGGACACATGCGTGCCTTCGCTTTCTCCTTACGACAAATGCAGCTGCAATCAAGTCACACGGTCTGACATGGAAAAGCCATTTTGCAATAAAATCGGACTTTTTTGATACAGACCGACAGAGAGAAATGAGCAGAAGAGGGCTATTAGAGAAAGCAGCAGGGAAACAGTGAAAAAAAGGAAAAGCTACCCGGTTGAGTCAGGAGACCCGCATAAGTCACATATTGCTGGGAGAAGTCAGATGACTGTCTAAGGTGATGAGCAATTGGTCAGTTTACTAAACTGCCATGAGCCGGAGCGATAACAATGAAGAAGGGACTCACAAACTCACTGGGGGATGTTTGTAACAAACTTTGATGGGAAGTCAAATGTTGATTTACAATTTTTAGTTAACATGAGTGGAAAAAAATATAATCACGCAATCCAACTGTTTGCAAATGTCCACGCAGAATAACTGGAGATAATGTAGAGGGGACAATAATAGAGATAAAACCAGTAAAATAGTTACCAGCCCTGATCAAAAGCCCTTCAACAGACACAATGAAATGGCTAAACATTACAGACAAGCCAAACTCCCCAAGGGGATATTGTTGTGATACCACAGGAGATAAAAAAAAACAGCATAAGGCTCATTGAAATCCACATGAATCCATCACTAAGAGCCATAAGAAACACACACAATCTCTCCAATGGGTAACTCTGTAAGGAAACTGGCTGTGGGACTCACTGTGTGAGTTCAAACCAATAAACTCTCCACATCTCCCAGAAAAGAAAAAAAGTATGACAAAAGATGTTGAAACAAACGCACCTTCCATCCCGCAGAGCTGTTGCTGTCCCCTTTATCTTTGAAGTAAGGCACACTCTTCACCATCCAGTCGTAGATCTGCGATAGCGTCAGCCTGTTCTCCGGAGAGCTCTCGATGGCTTTGGTTATGAGGTCTGCATAGGACATATTCCCCCACGCGTTCCGCCGGGAGGAGCTGCTCTTCCTCTGGGCGGCGGCGGCCGCGGCTGCTGCGGCCGCGGCTGCAGACGGTGAGGAGCCCACCGGGGCCCCCAGGAGAGGCACCTGCTGCGTCTGCGCCTGCGTCTGCGGGAGGTGCGGGAGCTGCGGGTTCTGGTGCTGCTGGTGCTGGTGCTGATGCTGCTGGGGGGCCGGCTGGTGGACGCAGGGCTCCTGGCACTGGAACTCGGCGCACTTCTGCTCCGCGAAGTCCTCGCTCTCCTCCAGCAGGCTCAGGCTGCTGATGAACTCCGCCGTGCCTCCCGCGGGCTCCTGCTTCACGGACGGCACCGGGGAGGACGTGTTGGAGTCGCCCGGGTTGACGATGAACTCCGGCCGGGGCAGGGGCCAAGTGCACGACCGGGGCCGGGAGAGGGGCTCGAAGTCCGGGTCGATCTCCACCAGGTGTGGCTGCTGCGCCGCTTCCGCCATGGTTCGAGACAGGTGAGTGAGAGAAAGGTGTTCACAATGTCATGAAAAGTGGAACCCGACCTGTCGACCCCTCAAAAGCGGATAGTTTGGCCTTTGAAATGTGGATTAGTCTGACAGTACAGAAAGCAGTGCTCCGCCTGCGCGTAAAGTCTTCACTGGCTGTCACATCCCAAGCCGGTTAAAGAAAACAACAACGCACATATCCAAAGCAAGCAAACAAAAACTGTGTGAACAGTTAAAAAAAAGTAAGCCTTTACAGCAGGTTTCACGCGGAATAAAGTTGAGGAGAAGGCAGCCGGTTTGTGTTTGGGATCCAGCCGTGGAGCCGTGCGTCTGCGCCCCGCACAGCCTGTTGACTCTGTGTTGTGCAGCATGTGAGGGCTTACTGGAAGTATCGTTTGGCAACTGACACCGCCCACATTTGACGGACGTTTTCAAACCACCAATGAACAGAACAGAGAGCCTCCATGGAAGGGGGGCCAGCCCCCCTTTCTCGTTCTAGGGGACCACAACTGCAACCTTTCTGTCAGTTTCAGTTTTAAAAAATGTGCCAAATCTGGACCAACTGATTGAGCTGACTTTACTGGTTGGAAAGGAAGTACAAAAACGAGCATTGCTCTTGTCAAGAGTCAAAATGTGACACCCACTGGTCAAGAGCTGGAGCGTGATTAACCCCCACATCTTACTGTTAATTCAGCATTTCTGTAATTAATTTCAAAGGATTGACACATGTTAGGACGCTTGTAAATTAGATCCAAATTATTTCAGATCTTTCAAAAGTAATTTTGGAAATCTCCACAAAATTGTTAAGCTCAAGAAACGTACAGATAAAACTGAAATATGGTTTTGGCTGAAATGAGTCATATCTGGGATGGGGTGACACACAATCATGAGGAGTCATCCGTAAAAAGCGTGCTGTGATGTGTGGAGAACCAAAAGCCAGTTCGGTGCAAGTTAAAGGTTTCTTCTTAAGCCTCACTTGAGAAAAATGTTAATTATATCTGTTGAGAAGAAGATCCCCAGGGTTGACAGGGAAGCAACCGACACAAGTGTCATTTGTAAGAGAGGAAAGCATGAATTCCTGACTGTGGCCGCACAATTCTGGCTCCAAACGTTGTGCAGAAGGTTGTGGAACTAAGACCTAAAGTGTATGCCTTTTACATTGTCCACTGTAATGTCTTTTGGGGATATGAGGTTCATTTGGACATACTCTTAATTTGTCAGAAAATTTAAAAGGGTTGCAAGCGTTAAAAAAATCTACAAACTTCTCTGAACTTAGAGTTATTTATAATATTATCTATAATCTATGATAAGCAATAATGGTTGGAAGGAAATCCACCAAGCCTTTTGATCATTTCTGACCTCAAACATCAATGTTTATTTTGACCTGTTAGTTCCAATTTATGTATTCATCATATTCTGCTTTAAGAATATTAAATATAAGTGAGCTTCAATTATACCTTTCTTCCATGTTTGTTTGCAGGAAAACCTTTGCTCTTTAAAAAAAGAAAACACACTAGGCTATGTTCCAGTTTATTTTCAGTATTTTTGTTTTGCTCAATTCTTGCTATGTCAAATCCCCTCATTATGTTATAAATTCCAAAGGAAATGCCATAGTGAATGGGGGGGGTTGACTCTGTGTGGTTATACATGAATAAATAGGGTCTTAGAACATATATTTCACATAAACATCCATTCACATATCAGAGTTGTGTCTTTTGAATCAGATGGGGTTTGGTGTCCTGCTGGACCTGTGGAGTGTAGCGACATCTTGTGGTCATCTTTAGCTGTTACAGCTGAACGCAAAACCACAAATTTATTCAGAGGTTGATGACTTTCTTCCATAGAAAGCATGTGAGTCTACAACCCCCAAACAGAACCACACGGATTTGGTTTGCAGCTGTAGTAAAAAAGACAAAGAATACAAGACAGAGGGATCCTTGTTTACAGTCTCAGCATAATTTATCACTGATATGTTCATTTGCCAATGCTACATAAATACAGGATCATCCATCATGTTTTTTCTGTGTCCTCCACTATTGTGAGGGAGGTTCGAGATTACTTTTGTTTGTTTAGGGCATACAAACTGTGTCGGACTACATTTGCAAAACACATGGACACAGACAAGGACAGTATAGGTAGTCAACATGATTTTATTCTGTACTTTCATACATTTTCTGTTGATTCTGGACATTCTGTCTGCATGCACCTGTATTCATGCAGGTATCCTCCCACTCATGTTCAGTGGAGGATTTGGAGGAGCTTGCCTTTGGTTGATGGTGTATCCAATCGACTGTGTGAGGTCCAGGATGCAAGTATATTCTTTAGCTGGGAGGCAAGAGGGTTTCACTAAAACATTTTTGAGAATCATATGCACAGAGGGTAAGATCTGCAGCCATATCTTACTGTTTACAAATAAACTCACTTTTGTGACAATTAAGGAGCACAACTGACTATTTCTCCTCACTAAATCACAGTTCAATGGACAGTAATTGTGTAATCATGATGATCACACATGGAAACCAGAAGGTTAAAGTAAAAAACATTTCTATAGTTGCCTGATGTACATCATAATTGTTGTTGTGTGCAGTTAAAAACCAATATGATAAACAGTGGCACCCACTGGCCAAAGTGAGAGCAACAGAGCAGATAAACAGAAGAGTTTGATCCCTTTCGTGTTGTTCTCTCAGTCCGTTTTTTAGACATTATTAGTGAGATGATTTTCACTTCATTGTAAATAGGACTTTGAACAACAATGGACTATTGCAATGTGACATTTTCTGGTTTATGAAAAACAAACTGATGTTTAAATCAGTCTGCAGTTGTATTTAAGGTCAGCAAAAGTTGTATTTAAGGTCAGCAAGTCTCCTTCTGTCAGACCTGGATGAACTATTGAGCAAAATTACCGAAAAAGTGACTAAATACAGATGAAAAAACTACTCTCAGCCTGTTGAGGGAGCCAAATTCAAATGTATCACTGACTGATGTGGCAGCACAGCTGGAATAAACCTGACCGAAGTCCTGACCGAAGATTTTCACGTTGTCCCCCCCCACAGGGTTCACTGATCTGTACTCGGGCCGGACTACCATCATACGCAGCTTTATGATGGACATAGCTGGGGGCAAGTCCACTCACACACTAATCAGTGTCACAGCTTCATTTGATCTGAGAACATAACGCCCAAACATCAGGTTCTTTCTGCAACATATCTCAATAGATTAAGGGGTGGGTCTCTGCACTGTGCTGGCTACAGTATTTAAAATAAAGTTCTGAATCTCAACATCACATCCTGGTTTGACGCATGTGTCTGTGGAGCTGTTGGAAAGTGACTGAGGGTGTTAGCGGCAATTTGACAGTCAAACTATGACCTTTTCAGCCAAACAATTCACCCTCATCTTCCTCACCAGCTGCACTCAAACGGTTCACCAACATTTACCTTTATAAAACATTTAGAATGTTTAGATGCTGAAATTGGAACATTATTGACAATAAAATGACAACATCATCAAAATGTGAGTGCATCTGAAGTCTCAAAACTTAAATTTGATCTAACATGACTGTGGATTGGCAGCTTGTCTTGTAGGAAGACGGCCTTGTGACTTTGCACAATGGGACCGTCCATTAACTAAAATAAAACAGGAAATGGTCATTTACCGTAAGTGTTGTCTGTGGAGAAAATTGCCTTTTGTGGCAGACACGGTTTGCATTTTCTCCCCACATCATCTCAAGTTTCAAACCTCGGATACCCGCGATTATTTATTCATGACGTGCTGTCAGGTGATAGGACTCCTCTGCTTGTGTATGAGGAGAGACTTGGAAACTCAGAGGGCTTAACTTTAGGATATTAGCTTCAGGAGCCACATGGAGGCTGGATGTGCCGTGGTTCATGTTACCAGCTGGCACCAGCTAGGTGAGTCCAACAGCCTTGTGTTCGTATGTGTGTGTGTGTGTGTGTCTGTGTGTGTGTGTGTGTGTGTGTGGTAGGCAAAGCAGCACCAGGGAAGTGCATAGACCACACCCCGCCGAGTGAATAGTGGTAAACAAGTGCTGCTCTGTCCATCTCACAGACGACTCACCAATGATCTCCACAACATCCAGCACCGCAGAGATGGTTACGCAAGGTAAACTTCAAATCAGCGTGGACAATGTGGAAGGTAAATACTTCTCTATATGTTAGTAAGTGGGCATGAAATGATTGCTATTGCACTATCATATGAGGAAATGTTTGTTTATCTATTTTTTTCCCCAACAACTTAACTGTAAAGCACATAAACTGAATGGGAAAAGTCCTGGTGAATTAATGGGTGATTAATCTGCCCTTTATACTGGCAACCTGGCCACTTTTACGCATCTGTTCTTTAAGTATTTATCATCATTTTGTGTAGAATGTTTGTTTTTTCTTTAAAATAACTAAATGTAAGAGTAATCACTTTAAACATTAGACTGAAAGTACTGAGCATAAACTGTACTGTCATCCATGGTTATGACATGGTGATATAGCTTAATGTGAAATTGTTTTAATGTCATTATATAAACCACTTTCGTCATTAACAACAGTTTTACATTCAGCTTCATCATCCTTCCCCCTAACTGGCTATTATACAGCCCACACTACTCTGTCCTCCAGATCAAATTGTGTTCGAACCCAATTAGTCAGTTTGTAAATCGGATTCAGACTTGATATTGGAATATTTGGGCTTAAAAAAAGTCTTCCCTTCAAGGTGAAATAATGCTGTGTATGAACATCTATAGATTCAGTCAGATGTGTTTTAACTTTATGTAAAAAAATAGTAATTCCACACTGAGAAAAGCTCTTCTGTCATTCAAAATATGGAGTCCAATCCTGCCTGTAAGCCATGGAGGCTTCCTTTATTCTGTTTGTTGACTCACCAGCTAACATTTTTGGATAATATCTGAGCAATGGCTGGTTCGTTAACCCTCGAACGTAATGAGCATCTGCTTCATACTGCATGTTTGTTTTTACTAATAAGAGTGATTAGGGCCATACGGGTGGGTGGATGGCTGGATAGATGTTGAGAAATGGGTGGAAATGTTGATGCATTTATTTTTTCTAGTGGAAAAAAACAACAAAAAACAAGTAAGGTGATAAAAAAAAATATTACAAAACACAAAAACTTACTGACAAAACAATACAGATAATGATGGTTGATAAAATAGTTATTCACTAGTCATTTGAAGTTGATCCCATGACTTCCCTCAGAGATTAATTACATAATTAATGACATGGGAGGGTAACCCAACATAGTTCAGGCCTCACAGCAGGAATGGGTTGTTACCTTCGAAGAGGGTTCTGTCCCACCGGATCATTTCCCTGTTTAATCATCTGTTAACCAACCCACAACAACAGCTCTCTCTCCGTATTTGGATGAAAATACATAGAAAATATCTGGTGGAGGAGTCACAGTCTTTTCTCTGGCTGCAGATAAGAACGCGGGGAGACTGGGCTGCTTCGGCTGGCTGCTGGTCATCGTATCGCTTATCTTCGTAACCCTAACTTTCCCAGTCACTTTGTTCATGTGTGTGAAGGTAAAGTATGCTCTCACACAATAGAGTGCTTCATTCATATGTGGTCACTGTCCTCTGCTGCCTGCCCTGAGTGTTTTCCCTCTTCTCTGATTGGATGTTGGTAACTGTGGTTTCTGTCGCCGATGTCCAGATAGTGCAGGAGTATGAACGAGCGGTCATCTTCAGACTTGGTCGGATCTCTGACCGGAAACCTAAAGGGCCAGGTTGGTGATTCACAAGACTGTGTAATGTAATCTTAGTCACATGGTCATTCTAGAACCAGACTAAAAAGCCTGCTCAGGTTTAAAACTATGATCTGATCTCCTTTTCCAGGACTTTTCTTTGTCCTGCCCTGCACTGATAATTTTGTGAAAGTAGATCTGAGGACCATATCCTTTGATATTCCTCCACAAGAAGTGAGTTTATTTTTCTTCTCCATCATCTATTTTAGACATTTTACCATATTTTTGAGCAGTAATAAAAAAGGACTATACGTTTGAATCGTTTCTTTTTCTTGACCTTTGCAGATCCTGACCAAAGACTCGGTGACCGTGTCTGTGGACGGTGTGGTGTACTTCCGCGTGCACTGCCCTATTTCATCTGTGGCCAACGTGTCCAACGCACATTCGTCCACACGCCTGCTCGCCCAGACCTGCCTGAGGAATGTGCTCGGCACTAAAAACCTGGCTGAGCTTCTGTCTGACAGAGAGGGCATTTCCGTCAGTATGCAGGTAGGATGGAGCCGCTTCATGAGATGATGGCTACAAAGGAAATGGGTTGCCGGTGGGAAATAGAGCTCAGATTTTCTGGGGGTACCAGAACACTCTGTACCTTCACCAGATGAGTGAATCTAATTCATGGCCCCTTAAATTTCCCAAATTCTGCACCAAGCCTTCATACTGGCTGCACTGCTGGTCTATAAAACCATCAGACCTGATATCATTTCCTTACATTAATGTATTCTATTTCACAGTTTGCAGAAAAATTTAAACGTAAAAAGGATTTTTTTTTAAAACAACACATAAAATACTACAGTTTGTCTTGTTGTTGATGACCTCATTGGTGGTGAATTACCATAATTTCCACCAGGTGACAGTATGACTGCCAAACAATAATTAAAGCACCTGTTTAACACCATCTGAAAGTTGTTTTATGAGCATTTGCTCCACCATGTTGCCTCGTAGGAAGCCCTGGACGAGGCCACAGATGCGTGGGGCATCAAGGTGGAGCGGGTGGAGATCAAGGATGTGAAGCTACCGCAGCAGCTGCAGAGAGCCATGGCGGCAGAGGCCGAGGCCAGCCGGGAGGCCAGGGCAAAGGTCAGAGCAGCAGGAGGACAGAGACACGGACATAAGACAGTAGAAAGTGAAGCAATGATTCTGTGTTTCAGATCATTGCGGCAGAGGGAGAGATGAAGGCCTCCAGGGCTCTGAAAGAAGCCTCTCTGGTGATCTCTGAGTCGCCCTCTGCTCTTCAACTGAGATACCTGCAGACCCTCAACAGCATCGCAGCAGAGAAAAACTCCACCATCATCTTCCCTCTGCCCATAGATATGATGCAGAGCTTCATGCAAAGGAAGGGCTGAGTCTCATTTAGTACGTTTTATGAAATAGATGAGGTCAGATTGGCTGTTCGTGTTGATGTTGTTGGAACTTTTGGAGTTTTCCATTGCATGTCTATAATACCATAATAAATGTGGTCTTGGAGGCCTAGTGTGTACATGATAACATTTATATTTTTATAACAGATTGAGCTTTATATTGTAGTTAAATCTTGGCGGTGTGGTGGTTAGCTGTTGAAATCCCTGGAGATCTTTCTGCCTTTTGCATGTTCCCCCTGTATCTGCGTGGGTTATCTCCAGCTACTCCGGTTTATTCACCCATAAATCAGTAAATCTATACAGTTTCTGGGTTTGCGTAACGTGATTTAATACTTGAATACAAAGTGCAACATATAGATAGCCATCAACTCTCATCATTGTTGACATTTTAACCAGATGAGCTACATTTTAACTTCTGGAGCAGGACGCATGAATAAAAGTGAAGTGACACAAAAATAACGCACAAGCTTATGTGAGGTCATGCTTTCATACAAAGTCGTCCAAACAATAAACTTCTGAACTACTTAATGCAATCATTCAACGTAAGTCATGTAAACGATCAACAGAAGTACAGACATCCCTCTTTGAGTTTGGAACCAAACTGTAAACAAACGCTTACTGTAGTGTTAAAGGAACATTCAGTAAATGAGCACGGCGTCGTGTCCACAGGACACAAGAGGCAATCAGTGCAATCAGAGAACCTGATGGGGGAAAAAAGGCGGTTTCCACTTCTTCTCCTCTTCCCTCCGGATAAACACAATCACATTATTGTCCGATCAGTAAAATGGAGTGACGACCAAATCTCCATTTGGCATATTTCTACATCTTTTAAGGAATATGTATGTAATACGTGTTAAAACACTTTATTTTCACACATTGCACTAACCTCTTCAGAATATGTCCACGTGCTGCTAACACCCAAATGACTGTATACAAAGAATATCTTGCAATACAGACTATTTAGATGATTGGATGCCGTATGTAAACATGGAAAAAAAAGACAATGAATACTAAATAAACGCTATGGCAGTCGCCTCCCTTTGTTGACTCTAAATGCGTCTCAGGTCCTGAGATATTTGTCGTTACAATGAGAAATGAGGTAACATTTTTCTGTTTTTGATCAAATAACTTTAAATGCTGAAAAGGTCAACCTCGAGGTACGGTTATGGAGTTTGGGAGGCATAATTTTATACCTTTTTTTGTGGTGAAAAATAAATATATATTCAACAACACAGAAAAAGCAACAATTCTTAAATAATAAAGAAACTAATAAATTACTGTGCATATTAAAAGAGTAAAAATTCATGGAAATTATACCTTGAAAGCAGCATTTTTGGCAGATTCTGCAGCAACAAACTCGAAAAACATAGATGATGCAGTACACTATCAAGCACTGTTCCCATTGATCCCTCTTTGGTGGTTCTGGGAAACACAGTCACACTTTTTGAACCCATGTGGAGAGCGACGGACTCCAACTTGACAATCATCTCTTTCTGTAATTTTGATAAATCCAGTTCAGTTTGAATAGAAAGAAGATTTAACTTATTTTGCCTCCTTGCCTTTCTATAATTCATCATCACACTATAGGTTAAGTTAAAACAAACTGTCACTGGAAGACAAACCATGCTGTAAATAGAGAAATACCTGTACAGATTTTACAAATTTCGGTAGGTAATATAGTCGGACTGTGTTGGCAGTTCAGTGAGTTCTTATTCGCTGACAGCAAATGGTTTTAGAGGAATGTAGGATGCATGACAGAGGTTTGTTCCTGATGGTATTCATTCATGATATTCCTGATATATGAACTATTGCCCCAGAGAAGAATCCTCCCTTTGAGATCGATGGACTGTAGGTAGCTTTGTGACTGTACTCGGGTCTGACCTGTGCCCGGGCAGACGTTGCTGGTGGGGGAGGCGGTAGAAGGCGCTTCTTGTGTTTGTAGTAGCACTTCCCATGGTTTTTCTACGTCTTTTTTTTCATCCATCATCCTGAGTGCTGGATGGGGAGATGGAGATGTAGATGGAGGCAAAAATATGGAGATGAGGCACTGCGAGGTGGAGCGAACGAGCTCCTCTTCCGGCTTTCTGGGGAGCTGAGATGCTTCCTCTTATGCAATCAGGAGTGGTCATCGATACAATTCAGTCGGTCAAAGATTGAAATTCCCGTGGTTTGACTTTGGAAATGCCTCCCAACAAACAAACAAACAAACGAGTAATTAAAAGAAGAATGTGCCATTGGGCAGAAAAAATGAGGGACTTTCTGACATTGATCAAAGAAAGCGTTTGTTTTAAGAGCTCCCGTTGAGGGCGTCATTGATGGTAGGAGTGCGGCCGGGCGGGGGAGCAGGGTCCAGACGGGGGTCGGTGGATGGGGGAGGAAGTGGGGGTCATGTGAGGGCTTAACTCCCCCGTCTGCAGGCGCCACATTAGCTCCTCGTTGGTGCGACTCAGCCGCTTCTTCTCGTTGCTCTCCTTCTCCACGTGCACCTGCAGGTTGGCATTTTCCTCGGAGAGTTGTCTGAAGAAGAAAAGGAAACCGATCAAGACTTTATGTTTCTGTAACTGCTTCAACTGGATTTGACTGTCCTCTGATGAACAATAAACAATGAATGATGCGTTGCCATTCAAACTGACCTGGACACCGCAAGATTCTTGTCTATTCTTTCCTTCAGGTCCTCGTTCTGCTGCTGTAACACCTGCAGTCGCTCCTCCAGGTACACGTTCTTTTCAGCCTGCTCAAAAACACAGATGACAAGGTGCCCAACATTAAATTCTTCAAACGGGGTACACAGTCTAGAACGAGAGCACTTTAGGAGAAGCAACTTAAAGCCTACTATTTTCTCCAGTTCGGATATCTTTTGCTCTTGTTGATGAATTTGCTGATTCTTCATCTCCAGGACTTCTTTCAGGCTCTTCAGGTCCTCTTCGATGTGTTTATACGGAGCCAAAGCGTCCTGAAAAAAAGATAAAGCAGCAGTTTTATCATGTCGCTGTGAAAAGCGGAGTTCTCTTTGAAAAGCACCTACCACTATCTGCTCATCTGTGCTCTTGCGGAGAGCTTCCTCAAACCGTTTCGCTCGGTCTCTTAGGCTTCGATTCTGAAATGTCAGCGTGTCCACTTGATCCTGGACACCAGAAATATATCAGTTGTTTAATAACTAACACTGTCTCAATATGCTGTCAAAAAGTTAATCTAAGGAGTTCATTCTTAAATATTTAGACCTGAAGGGAAAGTCGGATCTTTAGAAACTCTTCTTCCAGAGACTTCTTCTGCTGTTCGTGGGCCATCTTCAGATCTAACAGACAGAAACAGCATGTGGTTACATCTTTCACCTGCCGCAGAGTGGACAGGGGAGTAGAAAGCCTTCGAATGTGCAGCCTACTCTTCACAGTGCGGGCGTGCTCCTCCTGCAGAGTGGCCAGCGTGTCATTGTGAGTCGTCTCCATTTCCATCAAAGACGCCTCGTGGTTCTCCGTCACCTCCTCGAGCTGCATCAAAGTTTAGACTTTTAGCAATGGTTAAAAAACAAATACATTCAAAGGAAGAAACAAATGGACGTGTAGCATGCTATATTTTGGATTTCCCTTGCATGGAAATAGTCCACATTCTTTATGCTAACGACCATTTTAGCGCATCCTAACTGAGGAAAGAAGATAATATGCTCATTCTTTAATTTTTTGGGTCAATTTCAACCCTTTAAGTGACATTACAGACTAACTCTGACCTGTCCAGCTCACACACCTGCTCTTGCTGCTTTAACTGCAGCTCCTGGAGCTCGGCCTGCTGTATGGCCTGCAGGTTCTCGGTGGCGTCCATGTGTTGAGCCCTCAGCCGCTCCTCCAGCGCTCCCAGCTCCTCCTGCTGCTGGACCCGCAGCCCCCGCAGCTCTGCCTCAAAACGCCGCTCCACGTCCGCCTTCTCCCGCTGCAGTTGCTCCCAGTGTGCCACGCTGCAAGCTGGGAATACGGTGTGTGTGTGTGTGAGTGTGTGTGTGGGCAGAGTTAAATTCACCAGACTAAAGTTATTAAGGAACTTATTTTAAAATGAAAAAATAAACTAAAAAAGATGTAGGTTAATCTGATTTTTTTTTTGTTTATATTGTAATAAAAATTAAAATATCTTTAAAAAAATCTCCTTTTCTTTCTTTCTTTTTTAATTTTTTTTTTCTTCTTTTTATTTTTTTTTCCTTTTTTTTCTTTTTTCCCACGGAGAGAAAAACCTCCTTTTCTTTAAAGAATGACTGTCTATGTATCATTGCTATAGTAGTAGAGCAAATATTTTGTAATAATGCCATATAGATCATACATTTCCTGTTATCTGATTAGAAGATGGTCTCTACAATAGTATCATGACCTGTGAGACTTGTTGAGTCCCCCCTGCCCCCCCCATGATGACCTATCGATTACACTGTTACCTACTTACCCACTTCATCCCTGATTTTGGTGAGTTCCAGGGACAGTTCCCTCTCCTTCACAACAGCACTCTCACTCTGAAACACAGACACAAGCAGGACTTTATTTGCATTTACTGTAAAAATCATGATCACAGTAAAGCAACTAAATAAAAACCCTCATTGTGTAGTTAGCTAAAGGCTAACTTCCTACCATTCCAACTATTGGGCTACTTGGCTGCACTTTAAAAACTGTTTGAACATTGCTTTGCTTGTACAGATGTGGCCGTTTAGCTCCTGGATATCCCAAAAGATGAAGTGATCTTCTAAAGCTGGGACTGTGTTGTTTGACTACTCATTCGAATTCTGCACGCGCTTTTGCCTCACAGCGCATCAAATGAAAAATGTAGCACACACTCAGGAGAAATGATGTCACCCTCTGAGAGCTTTTCCCCGGAACACACTGGAGTGACCTCAGGAGGAATGAGACATGGTCAGTGCCATTTAACATGCCCAAGCTCCACCCAGTCCCTGATTCTGCTCAGACACCACCAGGCTCACTCCTTCCAGACAATTATGTATCACCAATCTCAATTTTTCTTCCAACATGTTGAAAACTTTTTGCATTTTCTAAATAGCCAGCAACTAAAACTGTTTTTTTCTCATCATTGACAGTGTTGATTAAATATTTGATAATCTTATCTATTCCTAAACAGAAAAATAATCAGCACCAGCACCTGGAAGAAAAGGCTGATCAACTACAGATTCTTGAATGGTTTAATCAAAAGTCACAGGCAGTGAATTATCTGATTATGACCCCATCAGAGAAGATCTTTGCAAAATATTTGAAAAAGAGAAAAATCAATTGCTCCTCATCACATAAGCGAAACAAACTAAAACTTAAGCTTGTTTTAGCTTGTCTCTGATGGATAAAGATATTTTACCTGACAATGAATCCTTTCACAATAATCCACATTGTGAAATAAGCTTTGATTTTTATATAAATATAAGAAAAGGTACCAGAAAATAGAAGTCAGCAGCTATGTCGACAGTCAAGTGGCATTGGGAAAAGAAAAAACTTCCTCTGTGTCTGTTTGAAATGAATAAAACTGAGCCATTTCCCATCGTACATAAGAAGTTCATGATGAGTAAGAAATAAGACACTGCATCATCACAGGCAGAAGATTTGTTAATGGTCAATTCAGAGTAATCACCTTGAATTTACCAGTGGATAAACTGGAACCAAACAGGGTACACACTAAAATCGAGATAGCTTGAAAACACAAACCAGCAGCATTTTATGTGTCATTCCTGTAAAAATATAAAGCTAGCTTTGACTCAGCATAATCATACCCAGCTCTGCACCCTCTGCCAGCCCCGTCGCTAGGAAACAAGTGAGTGGAATCAGCATATAGACAGCCATACTAAACCCCCCCAATACAGCTGCCACGCACACAAACACATGTGTGCACAACGACAAATACATAAAGTAACCATCTGTGCTGAAAAAGCAGCCTACTGCCTGCAGAAGACGCTGCCTTTACCGTGTGGTCCAGACAGCACAGAGGGAGGGGGGGCAGCCTACAGCAGCAGTGGCCCATACTAGGCTAGCAGATAGCAGCATCCCTTCGCCTGCTGGGGAGGCAGCAGTGGCAGAGGCAAACGAAACCAAAGAGACAGAAAGAGAGCTGGAGGAGGAGGGAGGAAAGCAGGGGGATGAGAGGGGAGGGGAGCCGGGGAAACCGAAGCCCTCACCTCGTTTCCTGGTTTCCTGCTTCGCCTCCATCGTTTATCTCTCCTGGAACAAAGGCGGTCAGCCCCAGCCCGGCTCTGCCAAGCCCTCCCCTCAGTCCCACATCAACACGCCCCATATCAGATTTATACGCACGGCAGAGAGCCGCACACACACGCACACACACACGCACACAGTCTTTGCATCTTTGACGGGAAAAAAGGTGTAGCCAGAGAAGATGGGGGAGGGAGATAATCAATGAGTGGCCAATTACTTCCTCTGTTACTAAGCAGAGCAGGATACAAATGGCCGGTTAATGGTAATTAGTTCAGTTTTTCTGACTCAGTCTGAAGGAATAACAGCAGACCCCAGATCTGATCAAACCACGAATACAACTGCTCAGTTAATAAACACTATAAACCTTAAATATTGGGGTGAGACAGCAGTAGAATGAGGACTTGAAAGGAAATAGACAATAATCTGTCTGTGTCCATGGAGTTCATGGCAAGAACTCCCAACCACAAACAGATGAGAAAAACACAATAACACGCAATATCCTTCCAAATATTTTACATTTGACATGCTATGTTTTAACCAACAGGGCAAGATGTGAAATAAGATTTGAACAACATTGTTATCTTTTTAAATACCAAATTCATGGAACATTTTTAGTGGACGTCCGATCAGTTTGTTGATATTTTCACAGGTCTCTTCTCAATAGGAGAATTGGCAAGTTTCCCATCCTAAAGGCATTTGAGGGTATTCTACCCTCAAACATGACAATGTAAAAGCAGAGCCAGACCCAACCAGGCAGCTTTAATCCCATTAGTCATTTCCCACAGAAGCCATGGGTGGGGCTGGGAGAGAAATTAAATGCAGGCAGAGGACAAGGAAAGGACAAGATACTGGACTTCAATCTAGGTCTGACAGCCGGAGTAATGAATGACTCCTTTTATAAAGACTTTTATTAAAAGAAGTAAAAACTAATTGCGCATGTTACTCAACTAATCCACCAATCAGTTCAACCTAAACAACACACCTATGAAATGACTACCTACTTCCAGACCTGACAAAAATGGAGAAGATGCTGCACATATACTGGAGATATGGGCTTAAATGCACATAAAATATAAAACGATGAATCACTGATGATGATGAACCACGCTATGACCCAAACATACAAAGAATAGACTTTGAGTGGGTTGAGTGGGGCTGATGACACATAGCCAGCTGCCGATTGGCCAGGGGAGTCACATGACTGGATGAAGTATTAAAGTGACTACTTCAGGTGAATCCCACCTGGTTTGATATCCAGGAGATCTTTGCAGTGATAATTAGCTCAGATAAGTCAGTTGATCATTCAACTTTTAGCCTTAGATGCTAGGGCTAAGCTAAAGATGGGGGAAAAGATACTGTAACACCTGCTGTAACTTTGTTTAAGGGTCAAGGATGAGAGACTTTAGACTCTCAGATGGCTTTAAAAGGAAAGAAAAGAAGAATGTGTACTGAGGTCCTAACATTTAGCTCAGTCCTACCTTGAGACAGAAGTGCTGTGTCGTGATGCTGAACACGTCCAGGCATAGGAAGGCCTTCTTTAACTGGGCCTGCAGGCTCTGGAGCTGCAGAGCCTGCAGCTCACAGCGCCCCTGCAGCTGCTGGATCAGAGCCCGGTCTACCTCCTGAGCCCTCACCGTCCGGCCAGAACCATGGACCCCCGCGTTCTGCCCATGAGCTGCAGACACAAAGACCAGGACAGTTACACAACCAAAATGCTGTCCGTATAACAATTAGAAGAGAAGTACACAACAAGTCTGGATAATTAAACATTCCTATTTCCTATCATTTACTCCTGTGAAGTGAGTATATTGGAGCTTAAAAAGACACCTAAACAAAGGAACTGCCGACTGTTTGGAAGCCTGCTGGTTTATTTACCGCCACAGGGATAGATGCTCTTTTAAACCTGTGTTGCTCAAATGTGATCAGAGCTCATTCCACTCAGTGTGCATTTTAAATAGCTAACAGTTTCCTCTGAGGGATCCATGTTAAGAAACACTGTAAACTACTGGGAGAAAAAAACTCAGTTCAAAAGGTTCTATGAATATATATATAAACATCTTGTGTCACAACCATTAGTAGATTCATTCTCCAGAGGTAGAAATAGGTTTGGGAGGTGACTTGGTTACCAGCCCAATGCACAGAGAAAGCTATGTCTCTGAGGTTTTCTTCAGTCCCTGAGCATGGAGCGTCCTACTTTTGCATAGTGAGTCCATAATGTGTGTGATATTAACTAATAAATCACCTTTGCAGGCTTTACTGTCTGTTCCAGAGCAAAACTCAACCCTGCTGGCTCATAATGTTGTAACCTGAGCCAGCAGGATAGCTGCTGATGGAGCCATTCTCGCTTTGGGGGCTACTTTGTCTTGTTGCTATAGCAACATAAGGCTGTCACGGGTAAAGTCTGGGAATGAAGTGAGGAGCGAGCATGAGAGATGACAGAGAATGGGAGCAAAGTCTTTAAAGCCACAGGGGCAGATGAGGTTGAAGATGGTGTTTGAGTCCTTTTGTTTCTGCGTGGAGAAAATCGTTTGTGTACAACATGGATGTCGTGTGGTGTGGGAGGCTCACCGGGGGACTGCGGTTTGGGTGAGACCACGGCAAACCTTTTCGGGGAGGATTTTGGGGAGGGCGTGGCATCTGTGACCTCTCTCCTCAAAGCTGTGTTAAAAAGAGAAAATGTTAACCTGCTTTTAATGTTCAGATTGAAAATACATTTTAAAAAATCAAATGTTCAGTTTGTTTTTTCTTTTGTTTTCTCTCAGAGATGGTGTTAGCTTAAGTATTACTCAACTAATTTAAATTTGCACAGATTTTCAATGGTCAAAACATGTCGGCCATCCATCTGAATTACAGCTCATAGTGGCCCCCTGGAAGTGAGCAGCTAAAAGGGGTTCATAGAAACTTATATTTGACTGGAGTAACAAAATTATCATATTTAGAAGTACAACACAGTCATTTTATCAGCTCAAAGGATCCCAAGTTGCCAGGTGCACTTACATGCAGAGAAAACTGATTATGATGGAGCATGATATTTTCATATTTTTTAAATCAGACCATTAGGTCTGAGTTTGAAAGTAAAGAAAAACATCTGACTTTTTATAACATGCAACATGCAAGTTTTTATTTTTCTGAATTATATTAATGAAAATAATCTGAGAAATAAAAGGTAATTTTGAGTGCCGATGACTTCCACTAGGTGGCGATGATGGCTAAGGTTCCAACTAAGGCTACTACTGTATGTGCATACACATTCTGTTGAGGGAACAGAAAGGGGCTGCACAGTGTGCACTGTGATAAAAAACACTTATGACTGCACAGTTAGTGTACAATCATTTATAACTTTTTTTCTATTTTTTCCAACTCCTATCTAGACTCTCATCATAGAAAAAAGGAATTTGGGGCTTTTGAAGCATTAGTGCTAATTTGATGCAAAAATCACAACAGAAAAAAGGAGTTTAAAAAGTGTAAATGTGTACAAATATCATAGACAGACAGGACTGCAGCTATACTATTAATATTCTCTTTTAAAAAGAAAAACCCCAACAAAGAGAGAAAATAATTCAATATAAATTTTAGAATATTCAGGAAATTTCTAAAGCAGCACTGATTATACAATTTACTTTAGAGAAATCCACTGACAAACAGTTAAGCCGTTAACAGCTTTAAGGATCAGATCAGTAGGTGAAAGATTGGACATTCCAATTAATTTGACATTACGGTGTAAATTATTCCAGTGGCGCTGTATGACAGAGGGTCAGGTGATAAACTATCCTCTAATCCTGACACCCCCACTAGAACACATTCACACGTCCAATTATGGGGATCATGTGATCACATGTGAGCACAACCTTGAACTCTGATATGGGAACTGCCAAGTACACACACACACAAACACACACACACACACACACACAGGCTAAATGTGCATGGGGGGTTTGCTTCCACTGGGAAGTATGGAAGCTTTGAGTGTTACCACTACTGGGATCTGAGTGGTATCAGGGTAGAAAAATGTGATGGTAAATGGAAAAATGTAGCAAAAAAATTTCTCAAAATACCGTGAAGAGATTCTCGAAGTCGTCACCTGTTACTGTTGTCATGTCATGTATGTTTTGTTCTCAGCTCTAATATTTTCCCAAAGAAAAAAATGACTATTCCCAATTATCTTGACACAGGCACCTTACAAAGTAACTGACCAGACATCTAATCTGACCTATTCATGAAATATTCAGCTCCAAAATCAATGGTAATGCTGACACATCCGGTATCCGTACTCCTGGTAAGATAAGACTCCCAAAGAACGACCGACCGGACCACAGAGGGGAAAAGACGCCAGCTGGAATGCAATCACAGATCAAACAGCAACGAGCTGGGCTGGAAAAAATCCAATTTAAGCAGCAGTAGAAAAAACTGGCGGCAGCATCAGAACTTCCAACCAAAATCAAAGTACTTTCTACTGAATGCCCCGGAGCGTCGGGCCTATGCGAAGGCCTTCTGCGGGACTGCAGTGACTGTCTCCTCTGCTGCAGTCTGACTAACCTGGGAGAGTCAGCACATTTACACCCAAACAGGAACAGAGCCAACTAAAGGACAAGCTGAAGTCACACTGCTAGAGGCTTGTTTCTTGCCTGTATGCAGAATAAACATCTTCTAATAATCATCCAGAATCTGGGATCAGGACTCTACTCTGCTGCTGAATTGTTCAGAAGGATTTCAAAACTTACAAGCACTTTATTCGACGGTTCCCATTCATCCACTGGTAACTCCTCTCTTTCATTTATTTTCTAAATAAAACCAATGTGACATGACAGCAGTTGGTAACAGAAATATTCATTATAATAACGTTCAAAATAATCCACCCATCCGTTTAATCAATGCATGGTTGTGGAGGGGCTCAATCAGCAGTCATTGGTCAGGAGACATTTAGAAAATGCATTATTAAATAGGTTTAATCTCCAGCCGTTAATCACACAATTAGAAATGGTCGCAGAGTGGAACTGTTTAATTGAAGGGAAAGGAAAAATAATGGGGCAATCAAAACGGAAATAACTTTACACTCATCACTGAGTGCAAAATAAATTAAAGAAAAAATCTGCTAGACCAAAAATCAACTTGTAAAATTGTCAAAATGTGGGACATATCTTCCCTCAGTGACTCGTACAAGCAGGTAAGTGGTAAAAAATGTCAGCTGGTAGAGAATATGTGGGATATCCGTTGGTCTCCGAATCACAAACTGAGCCACAGCTACAGAATGAAAATAAATAATTCTCTCTCAGACTCTGAGCCACATAATGTTCAAAGCAACAATCCCTGGCAAAGGCAAACCCGAAAAGGTCAAACTTCAAAAACAAACCGCAGTTCACATCCCACCAGTAAAGGCGTGCTTTCACAGCTACTTACAGCAAGCATCCTACAAGTAATTACAAATAATGGTCAAAATCATCTAATTTAAGCAGATTTGGACAAATAATGATGCCAAAAGTATTAGCCATTTTTTTCTATTCACCACCCACTGTCCACAGAGAGCAGCACATGGCACAACAGGGCCTTTCTGTACTCACTGGACAGATAAATGTCATGTCATAATCTTCTCTGTGTTCATCATGACGTCTTCCTCTTTGTGAGACACTGAGACACTGCTGGGAGGAATCTCTGCTAAACGTTTCTGCCTGTAACATGCATACAGTATGTCTGTTACGAGGCTGTTGCTCTCAGAGCCAAAAGCCTGCGGGGAAATACTCTCATGCATGTTGCCAATCATGTATATGCTGTCTGAGCTGTTTACAGGCATTTTACAATCTAGTAACCACCCATTTAGTGGGTGCAGCTCAGATGGAATTAAGTCTTTTGTTTCCAAATATGCCGCACACATCCATCTGACTAACAAATGTAAATGTCTGGTTGGTTGGAGCTTAGCTTTCAGAAACCAGGGGCAACAATCATACTGTCTCTACTACCTCGACTTTAT
Organism: Menidia menidia; assembly: GCA_907169785.1. Taxonomy (NCBI): domain Eukaryota; kingdom Metazoa; phylum Chordata; class Actinopteri; order Atheriniformes; family Atherinopsidae; genus Menidia; species Menidia menidia. The sequence goes on from CAJRST010037777.1 coordinate 1,912,453, forward strand.
GGTTGACAGCCATCCAAATGATTTTTTTTCTATAATAATGGATGTGTTTCCCACATATTTCTGAGCTTCACCATTAAACGGCTACGCTAAATGACACGTGCGTCATGCTGTATAATTTCACTACAGAAGGAAAGAAGGGGAAAAGAGGCTGTGTTGTCAAGCATTGGGATCTGATCCAGAAAAAAGAATCTGCATTGCTGGGTGAGAAGGGGCGGCAGAGCAGAAAAGAGCGACCAAATCATTTCTGTGATCCTGCCGTTTCACAAATGTGATGAATGAATGAAAAATGACAGGAGACAAGTCAGTCCTGCAGCAGAAGACAGAAGAGGTAGCTACTGAAGTGAAGATGTGGATGCCGTAAATGAAAATATAACACATATTTCAGATGGAGGCACCGTATGATGTCTGAAATATCTGAATTTAATCTCAGATAAAGTAGAAGTGACTCTGTGGAGAGAATGGGACTCACGCTGATTTGCTCTGCAGGGATCACTGTGAGTGCTTTCACTTGATTGGTTGCTGGACACAGATGAGACACTTGAGCTCCGGACGAAGCCGAGGGAGGCCAGCCGGGCGACCGGGAGGGAAGAGAAGCCCGGAGGACGAAGACCGGACTGGCCCGATCTGAGCAGGATGCCTTTGGGAGTGGTTTCTGGACCGGACCTCCTCTGCTCTCCAAGACCTTCAGAGAACAAAGACAAACATTTGACTCAACACAATCAAATCAATCAAATTCAATATGCGTGACAGCATATAATTCATTTGCACACTCATTCAGGTTCTCTGAAGAAGATCCCGATGGAGAATCAATGGGGATAAAATGGATGGTTGTTCTCACAAACCAAAATTGACTGCAGGTTTTTAGAAGCTCATTGAATAAAAATTCTCCCCAGCTTCTTGAAAAACTGAGGATAGGAAGTCAGGAATAATTAATTATTAAAGTAGGATAAGAAAACTCATAACATGATTTATAAATGTGGCCTAATCTTTTAAAAACACTGCCTTTAAAAAGAAAACACTACATCACACGGCTGACATTTCCCCATCCTTCTCACCCCTGGGCTCCTGGTGGGCGGCTGTGGGCGCCCTGGCCGGCTGGTGTGAGGCCGGACACGGCTTCTGATTGGTCTGCGGAGCCCTGGTCTTGGCTGCAGGCAGCCGGGTGACCGCCCCCAAACCCAGCTGAGGCCTCAAGGCTCTGGGTGAGCGGTAGACACCTCCTGCTTCTTGTGAAACATGCTAATAAAGAAACACAGAGTTACTTTCACAGCATTGATAATAGTTCCTACAAAAAAAGGTTCTAGACTTCCATGATCTTCAGTACTATGTGAAAAGAGCTAACTGTTCAACATATTAACTCATTGGCTGCCAAAGACCTCTATAGACGTCTTTTATGTTTTTTAACGCGAGTCGCTTGGGGGACGATCTGCTAAAGCTTTTCCTTAAATATCAGGCTTCTAGACAGAGTATGGACTAACAAATGGACCCTCTAGGTGGCTGTGCCACTTTTGATGGGAGATGAGCATAGATTGTAGGCAAATAAAAAAAAAACGCAATGGTTCGCCATGCGAGAAATGGCGCCGGTGAGACGCACGTCGAGGAAGAACGGAATAAGGTAGAAACACATTTTTTTTCCTGATGAAAGAAGAGAGTCTACTCTTTCTTTTGGTGTGTTCAGTGTTTACATAGTCATAGCACAAACGATTCTGTGGCTCTTGAAAAATCAGTCAAAATGCTCAAAAACCTCTGGCAGTATGGGACTCTGTTCTGAAAATGGCTGCCAGTCAATGACTTAATGATATGCTGTTAAAATGAAAAGACTTTTTCTACTATGTCGTGACTTCTGACCTCTTGGAGATATTTCCTGGACATCTCCTCATGAAAACTCTCGGACCTCCCGCTCGGCCTTTGGGAGGCGTGGCCGCCCGGTGGCCTGACCCCGCCCACAGCCGGGCCTGGAGGACAGTATCCCGCTCTCTGCATCTCCTGCCGAAACTTGTCGAACAAGGCGTTGGTGGAGCTGAGCACCGGGGTGGATCTGGACTGAGGAACCGCCCTGGAGTCTCTGTGGGCGGGGGGGCCACAGTGGGAGGACCTCGCTGGGTGTGTAGAAGCTTCATGCCCCCCGTCGTCTTCCTGTTTTGCTTGAGTGTTCTTCCGGACGTACGTGATGATCTTCGGCCGAACATTCTTGGGCCTCTGGACGGGAGAAGACCTCCTGGGGTCCACCTCTTTCTGTTGGGGGACCACGGGTTTGGGGATGCCGCTGCTCAGACCGGTCTTAGCTGGAGGCTTGACCGGTTGGCAGGGCGAGTCGCTGCGCCCCCCCGCCTGCGCTCGGGGGCTCTGGACCGTGGCCGGGGAGCTGGACGGCCGTCTCTTGGGGGAACAGGAGGGAGTTTTGGGGGATGCCGGTCGAGCGGGGCTTCCCCACGGCTTCCTCCTCTCCAGACTGGACGAGCTCGAAGCCGGAGCGTTTTCAAAGGAGCCCGGCTTTTTAGATGTGTTCTCAAAGGAGAGCTGCTTCTTCAAAGTCTTCTCAAACGAAGGCTGCTTTTTCACACTCCTGTCAAAGGAGTTTTGTTTCGTCGGAGTGTTATCAAACGATCCCTGCTTCTGTATGGCTTTGCATTCGGTTGATGACTGAGTTCCTTCCGTACCTGTGCCTGAACTCATCACATCGTGAGCTCCATCGGCTTGTGTGCTTTTATCCATCGTCACGCTGCTTTCTTTAAGTGCCTTTGTTGCACAGGACAAAGCCTCGTGCTCGGTGTAGTCACAGTCTCCCTCTGAAATGGTATTTCCTGCATCATTCCTCTGGTTATTGTTCTGCTTGTGCTCATCATTCCTCTCTTGTGCCTGTGACTCCACATTCTCCGAGAGAAGCGAGGAATTCAAATTCACGTCCAAATCCCTTTGGTGCGTTGTGCTTTTTTTTGCGAACAGCGAGGTATTATCGTCTCTTTGTCCTCTCTCTGAGACGGGGCCACAAGTGTGAGAATCCAGAGTCTGGTCCTCTAGGACGACTGGGTGAGATCCGGAGGCGAGGTTCCCGGAGTCCGTCACCGGTGTGGCCGTGGCGATGCTGGAGATGTTGGACAAGCAGGTCACAAAGACATCGGTGTCAGAGCTCAGCTCGGTCCTGGTCAGCTCTCTGCTCTCGGACAGTTGGGAGGCGGCTGATTCCTGCTCACACGCGGCCGACCTCTGCCCCCGGCTCCGGCCAGCTGCTGCTTGCTTCGATGCGAGCTGATCTTGGAGCTCCTGATCTGCAAGCCCGACAAAGTCCTCCCCGTCCTCAACCAGGTAGGCCTCCAGCTCCTGACACTCCAGCATCTCAAACTCGGCCAGCTCCGGGTCGTCGCACTGCGAGTCGGTGCCCCAGATGATGACTCTGTCCTGCACGGCAAATTCAGCGTTGAGTCCCGACAGGGAACCAGCATCTCCAGTGGTCCCTCCATCCTCTGTCTGGATTTCATTGGCATTAGCATCATCAGAAGTCTGTATTCCACCCCTCGGGTTGTTATTCCTTAGCTTTCTGACGCCGAATGTTTCCTCCTGCTCACACATTATTGGGACAGATCTGAGCTTCTGGTTTTCCTTCGTAAGGTCTTTAAAAATCACACATCCATGGAATCAGTAATGAAAAAGTATTTTCATCCATTTAAGAGTCTTAGGGGCATAACAACTTAGAGTCTGTTTTCACATTTTTTTGATAAGAATGAAAAAGTCTCATGACTAATTTGGATGATGGGTCCTCGTGATCTGGTGATCTGGTGTTGTTACCCTGAAAAACAAAAAAACAAAAAACAGAACAAATAAGAACTTATGAACAGCTCCTGAAAACTTATAAGCAAAGAGATAAACACTTCCTTCTTTTAACTGGCTGGAATAGATAAATTATTGTCATTTTCATTGCAGGACTTAGGTCTGCTTATTGTTTCAGCACTCTGATGAAATGACTGATATAAAAAAGAAAGGTGCCAGTTTTGTGTGCCCAACTTTTTACCGCTCCCATAAAATGGTGTAAAAAAAAAGAGAATCAGATAAGGATGTAAAACATCAAAGCAAGACTAAGCTCTGGGGTATTCCTGTGATCAGGGAGAATGATGCGCTACACACTCTGACAAGTGTGTGACACAACTGGATGGGACAGAATCTCATCGAGTTTCAGATGCCATCCATATTTCAGACTGCAAAAAAAAAAAAAAAACTGAAATAGGCCAAAGCTCTCTAATGCTCTGTCATCTGTCATTTGAAAATTGACCCATCAATTACAAAGAATACCACAAAGGCAGTTCTAAAGGGGCATGCTTCATTTGTGAACTGTTGTCTCATCTTCTGTAAAACTGTATTTTTGTGTAGTTTCGGCTGAATCTTTCGTTGTTTACTGCTGTATTCACGGTTCAGTACTCCTGCAAATAACAAGAAACCAAAAAAAGCACAGACACGGGCTCATCCCGACTGGACGTGAGAAGAAGCATCTTGTTGCTGTCTGTTCGGAGGAGCTGTGTGTGATTGTGGCGTGATGACAACACGCTGTGCTGCATGGGGAACAGGTGGCTGACTCCTCCATTAGCCGAGAAGGGGTTCTTTTTTTTCTGGGAGTACAGGCAAATATATGTAAAAAGAAAAGTCAACCTCTGGACTCCTGGCTCCTTCCTAATTTAAAAGCTTACGTGTTTGCTATCACAGCCATTCATATACACAAAATGCACAATTAACCTTAAACCAACAGAAATAAGCACGACTGAAATGAGAAAACCCGTTCAAGCTGACAAGATAAATGTTCCTGCGTTGTTTGGAGGACACTGAGTGCCATATGGAGACCCTGAAAGGTCCCAGCCGGGAACCATTCGTTCCTGGCTGGTTAATTGGTCCTTTGCAGTACTTCTAAACCCGTTTTGCAAGACTATGGAATATTTTCTATTAAGATTAACATGATACACTGCAAATGTAAAGAAATCCCTCTGCAAATACTGTTTAAAAGAGAGATGATGGGGATCTGCATGGTACCTCCACTTCACAGTGATCTTTGGTGTAGCTGTGACTGGACAGCAACACTGAAAACTATTTTGGGGCCTTTTTTGACAAATGTGCAACCAACGCTCTTTTTCACAAATACAGCAATAAGTTCAGACTTCATCAGCTTTCCATCTGTTCTGTTCCATCTGCTGGCTCTCAGGTTCATTTCACACTTTAGATCAGACAACAAACAACAAAAGATTTCAATCGTCTCTGTTCATCATGATAAATCCCACAAAATGGAACGTTACTGAAGTTGAAAAACAGACCGAGCTTCAGTGGAAGACTTTGTTAGATCTGCACATCAATTAGTATGAAAACCTACTGGCTGCATGTTTGCTTCATGCACTCGCTCTCCGTCTGAGTCTGAACAAATGCACTTACACAGCAGGAAGCAGCATCTCATTTCCCCTCTGAAGTTTGACGCAGAGCCCGCCCAGAGTGGGAAAGCCTGCGACAAACACACCGGCTTCTCTCTTCACTGGACTCAAGACGTTGAACAACACAGCCCGAGGACACACACCACGAGGCTGTTTAAAGCACAGACTCACACTAAATGCAGTGTCAGCAGAACACAAACCGATAAATCAGACCCCATCACACCTGCCTGTCTCTGCCTCCTTCCTGTCGGGTTGCACACAGCTCTGTAACCACAGCAGAAGGAAAATCAGCCTTCACTTTTCTGGATTTCAACTCCCTCTGATCCCATCTACAGTTAAACTTTAAGTTTTTAAGGTTTAAGCTTCCAGCAGTGTAGTCACTTATGGATGTTATTTTATGGTTTAAAATGTAAAAAATATGGTGACAGTGATGCTAACTTTTATGTTAGGCTATGATTCTCTTTGTAGGTCCTCACTTTTTATCCATAAAGGCTGTTTCATCTGTTTTTCTCCATGCAGATGACAGGCCATGTGCTCTGCTCCTCAGAAGACTGAGAATCCAGCAATCCCTGACGAGAGATCATCTGAGATCAAGCTGTAACCGGCTGTTTGTACCACAGACTTAATTAGTTTTCGCATCCCTTAAATTGAATTCCAACTCCAAAACTGTTTACTGCAGACCACTGTGCTGACAGAGTGCATCATCCTTCATCACCGCAGTGAAATAATGGGTTTCAAACTCTTGTTTAGTCATTTTAGCTCCATTAAAGAAGCAAAATGTTGATGTAGGAAAATAAATGGGAGCCTTTTCCAATAGAAAGATTCATTATATGCTGTTACCAAAGATAAACTCCATCCACACCGAGGGATTTCTCCCCCCAAGAAACAGAAAAACGTGTTAAAACTCCACTTGATCAGCAGGCCTTCTTAATTCAAAATGCTGCTACACAACTGTCTTAAAGCACATCACACCTGTCACACTTTGAGATGTGAAGCTAAAGATGTGGCATTGTGGTGTATCATTCTGAGCATTTACTCATTTTCTGCTTTACAGTCTCTGCTGGATGGAAAGAAAAGCTTTTCAACTTTTTGATCCACTTCTCCTTCACAGGCCTAAGAAATCTCCTGATATTGCAGATGGGTTTTTCTCAGTACTGCCAGGGACTGCGGTGCTATTGTTCTTTGCTTTAAGATCCTATTCACAGTTTTCCCCCACATGTCTTAACAGCAGGAGCTAAAACACTTACACATATAACTTTGTATCACACTGTAAAAACACTCTTAGATGTTAAAATCCTGCATTTAACAATTCATTTTAAAATTTGTACCATTACTACTGTAATAGGCAGTTTTACATTATTTTACATTATTATTAGATTTGACCATGCCAGCTGCTAATGGGTTGAGATGTTGCTTATTTTACTTTTGTTTCTAAAGCTAATCAATATTTAACTCAAATTTACACTTATACTACAATCATGAAAATCTATTTTCTTACTACTAGCTTTTTGGACTAATTGTGTAGTTTTAAATACCTTAACATAATTTCTTGGGTAGTCTTGGGATGATATGGAGGCAAAACCTTGTCAGATGTTAGCAAAGTGAATCCCAAAACGTTCTATTAAGACCTACTTAGGTAGTGTAATACTCTGGTAAGGAGCATACCACATCCAGAGTTACAGTTTTTGTTTAAATCCGTGCTCCTTGCTTGATTTCTGGGACTGGCTGTGGCTGAGTTTTATTTCCTGTTATTCCTGATGCTGCAGAGCTCCTCTCGCTCCTCCGGGGGCTCAGTAATTATAGCACAACCGAGAATTAGGAAATTTATGCTCGTTCCAGCAACATGCTTCCCTGAGTATGTCCCCCCCCCCCCCCCGCTGCGCGCCCCCCCCCCCCCCCTCCCCCCCCCCCCCCCCCCCGATAAGCAGGACCTCCACCGGGGGGCTCTGATGAAACCTGTGCATCACCGTGTCACGTGTGTGTGTGCTCGTATAACTTGTTGTCCTTGTGTCCCAGGTCCCCTGGGAGCTCTAAATCTGGAGCAGAGCACACAGGAGGACCTCCTCTCACCATATTGTGATGAATTCTCTAGAATCCCAATGAAATATTTAAGATATTCTAAGATGAAGCAGTCCCGCCGCAATTAATAATGCTTCAGTGGCCCTGACTTCTTTGTGTAACGAGCATAGGACCACATTGGGTACTGGATAAAGGTGTGTGCCTTTTTAGCCTGCAAGTGGCCTACAAGACACACAGATCAGAGGAAGAACCGACATGTGAATACAGAATGCAAACATATTCTATTTCCTACTAAGTGCATGCATCTGTAGTATTAATGCCTCTCAGGTTGGGTTAGTAAATGACTGTAGAGGCCTGTGAAGATGTGGATGCTGCCCTGTGGACCTCAGTGTCACATTTTTAGGCAGGACTCAGGCCGTTTGGAAATCTGTGATGACTCCAAACACACCAGCCAAATGTGTCACTTCCCTATTTCTAATGTCCAGTCAGACATGTTCCTTAATGTCAAATCCAGCCCCACTCCTCTGGGCTCATTCCCCCAACAGCACAGGCTGCTGGAGGAATGAGGAAGACGCAGACATGGACATTTTTCGACACAGGAATTAGTTTATGAGAAAAAAGACTGGAATAAGGCACAGATGATCCACACACACTGATGTAAACATTAAACTGACAGCGATGCTCAATGTGACATTCCCAAAAAACAGTTCACCCAATGACTTGGGGGGATAATTACGTTACAAACACCACTAACAACAGGCTGAACCGCAGCCTCTCGGGGAGACGTTTCAGTGAAACGATTCCATCACATTCTGACCAGAGACGCGCTGTCTTTTTGCGTAAAATGGAAACACTCACCGGCGGGATTGTGATATTCCGATGGAGAGGAGCTCGACAGTAAGGACAGGAGGAAGAAGGAGGGAGGCATCCGATTCGGTCAGAGATGGAGAGGGCTCAGTCTGCAGCATTGCTGGAAAACTGGGAGGAGAAGAGAAGAGAAGAGGAGCGAAAGGCACCGTGCGCTCCGTGCGCCCCCTGCAGGCCAAAATCCGCAAACCCCCCCTCCTGTTTCTCAGGGAAAGCTCAAATAAGACATGTGTGCAGGGCTAAAATAAAAATAAATAAAAGAAACTGTAATCAAGGGCCTGTTTGCATCTTTATATTAGCACAATGTCTACTTCCTGGAGTGTTATGTGTTACATTAAATTGCAGTAAAGTTATAATTATCTCCTGGTTAAGGTCAAGTTTGATTCAGTCCCATAGACATTATAAAACATGTTGTTACGACTGTAACCAGACTTTTTTCTCCTCCATTAAACTGTGACCACATAATATATGAGACTGATATTGCCGCCGTCCGGGTGTCTCACACACAACTGAGTTCACAACTTCTATTTTTTAACTGCTGTGCAAAAGGTTTGATTTATTAAGAACATCTCGACTTGATCTAGCTTGTTGTCATTAAATGCATGGCTTCTTGATTTTTGTAGACAAGAATAATTCATCTAGTGCAACCTTTAAATGAATTGGAAAAAATAACCTTAACAATACATTTGCAATGATTTTAAATGGTTTGTCCAGAATTATGTAATTTTGGTTCTTTTTGATGTATAACAATATACAGTATAACCACTTATATATTTCAGGTTGATTTCACACTATTTAAGTGAAAGACACAATGACAGTTTGTGTATGAAAGAAATCTCATTGTGTTTTCACTGGGAAAAAATATAATAGAGCAAAGTAACAGTCACAGATTGAGTGTCTCTAATAAGTTTCTGGGTCTTTTATCAATGCTAAACACAATATTGGTTCCTTTCTTTTTTATAATGGTAACATGGGAAAGACAGCTGTTTTAAGGGGAAACAGTGAGACATGTGACAGAAGAAACTTTGATTTGAAAGTTTCCTGCTTCTGGTTAAGCTGGATCACATCTGGACATCAGTTAGCTTTGCACAGGCTGCTAACGTTGATCAGGTGACACAGGTAAACCTAAAACCTGGAGTTTGACAGCCCTGAAATAAACCATAAACCACACAAACAAACAAAAGGAACACATTGCACCTGTGTGTCACGTGAAATATTACACTCAGTTTAAAAAAAAAAGAACAAAGTCTGTGCTTTTTATTTAACACATTATTTATTTACAACTTGACATCCAAAACGAAGACATGTGCTGACCAAAGCTCATTTGCGGCTTCACATTTGTGCAACATGCAAATACTCCCATGAAACCGTCAGTAATGGGCACAGATATGCAAACCAGGTGGGATTTTACTGCATTATAGAGGCCTGATCCTATTTCTGACAGACAGCAAACAAAAGGGACACAAGCCTCAAAGCAAATAGACGCCTAAAAAAAGACAAACAATATTGAAATAGTAATTAATTTGGTTTAAAGATGTACCTCTTTACGAGATATATCCTGAAAACAACATTTACAAAAAAAACAAAACAGAAATGCAACATTCACAATGCTGAAAAATCTTAAACTAAGTTATACACATTGCATCTATATACAAGATATTTTGGTATATTACACATAGACCGGTTCTGTGTAAGAAAAATCTACACAACCTTAAAATAAGCAGAGCAACATTCTAATGCATAAATACTATTAGTGTTTTCTTTTTTTACCAGGATTGGACTCCACGATAAACCATCAACTTCTCTCATGGATCATGTATAAAAAAAGTCAATATAGTTCATGTTGGACATGAAAGGTAAATGTTATTAGGTAGGATATTTCACCTAGCTGCATTTACAGCCTGTAACATTGTGGATTTCAGCTGCCAGCTTTCATTTTCAACATCATCCATTCATACATGACACAATCATGCTTGAGGTACAATTTTGCTACTGGTGTACTATTTTTCTTGGTAAATGGAGTAAGGCAGTATTTATCAAAATGCTCCCTAAAAAGAGAAAGGGAGGGCAAAGAGAACTGTTGGATGACTCTAAAACGTCATTTAGGAAAATAGGCACTTAAAACGCAGGCTCTGACAGCACTGATAAATCAGTTCACGTTAGCAGCTTTTCTCTTTTCTTATTTCATAGTTAAAAAGTGCAAGAAGCAACTCCCCATTAGTAAAAACTCACTGCACTTGTTTCATCTCCGGGTCACTTAACAAGAAGAAAAAAAAGTCTACACACAATACTGGTGACAGTGCGATTTGTCTGATGGCACCGTGTGTATTTCTAAACCTCATAATTCATGTGTAAAGCAACCAGACTTGTGCCTTGTCAGTAAAACAGTGTGACGGCCTCAAAAGGTTTACATCAGAGGTAAACACACCACCAAAAGCACAGCATTTCTCCCAACTCTGTCTAGAACCTTTGAGACTCAAACCATTTTCTCTAAATACTAAACATCTCAAAAACCATAAATCATAATTCAAAGCTCAATGAGCAGCAACAATTTCTACCCATCAAAATACATAATAGATAAATAAAAAGAAGTTGGCATATTCTTTTAGCAGGAACCAAACTGAAGTTTGGTGGCAGACAAACACGATGTGTGCGTGTATCTATAGAAACAGATGTTAGTGTTTCAGGTAGCTAAGAAAAACCTCATGCATTCTTATAAATCATCATCCTCCTGGGTGGAGTTCCGTAGGTCGTGCAGGAAGGCCTCCTTCTCGGTGGTCATGGGTTCTCCTTTTATCCTGCACGCTGGGATGTACGTGTCAGAGCCGCTCAGAGCCGCCTCGGCGCTGTTGCGAATCCCGTAGCCGAAATAAATAACGAAACCTGCAGTTTATGAGGAGACATGAATGCAAATCAGCTCCTTCAAAACACCAAGCGCACAGATAAAAAACAAAAAGAAAACTTTGACAATTCTGCCCGAAAACTAACCTATGACCATCCAGATGGCAAACCGCATCCAGGTTCCTCTATCGAGCTGCATCATCAGGTACACGTTGACAAACATGCTAATGACGGGGACAAAGGGGAGAAGAGGAACCTGTGGAGAGAATGAGGGGATTTAAAGTTACAGCTTTGAATTATGTAATGAAATCCATTCTTAAGGCCAGAAAGAATGTTCAAAATGAGTTAAAAGGTGATAGTTGTGGGTTCGGTGTCAATGCCTGTTTAAACTTAAGTGGAAATGACTTTAAAATAAAGAATTTTAACTTAGAATCTAGCATGAAAACATCTGGAAAGAGAAAAATAATGTGCATGCGTGTTTCCCAGAGCTAAACTTTTTCCACGAAACATGAAAATGTTTGCTAAGAACAATAAATGCAATTAAAAAAATCCATCTGAGTGGAGCAAACTCACCGTAAAGGCTAGTTTGGCTTTGCTCTGTGGCTGTCTGAAGACAACCAGAGTGAGGAGTAAACAGACCCCTGTGACGACACTGAGGATGGACAGAGACCAGGGGGCCAGTCCTCCATTAACAGCAACAACCCCAAAAACGCACACCAAGACACCTGGTGGGAATAAAGAGACCACTGGGTTAGGAGCCAGGCCCGTCCAGCCTCTCTGATCCGGTTTCCCGGAGCTTTGGGCCTCACCGAGGAGACTGGTGCAGATGTTGACCGACAGCCCGGACAGGGCTGACGGCTCCGTGTTGGAAGGGAAAAAGAGGTTCCTGATGGTGAAGTGGTCATCTGGCTGTGGTAGGATCCCATTATTCCCCTCGCTGTAAGAGTCGGTGATGTCAGGCTCGTCCTGGGTGTTGGCCATCTCGTAGGTCCTTCTGAGCTGTTCAGGCTGGTACCTGAAGCAGGGGACAGAAGTCAAGATTAACTGCACGACGTCCAAAATTACAGATGAGTCTGAGGCCGAGGACACACAGAAATCAACAGCAAAGTACGACACAATGTGCATGACACATTTAGCAGATCTATGGCTCTTTCTCCATCTCTCTATCCAGTACAGAGAAAAAAACTAAATAAAAAAGGACTAACCGGAGGACCAGCACACAGGCAGCCACCAGAGTGTAGGCCAGCAAAGTGCCGATGGACATGAGGTCAACCAGGTCCTTCAAGTTAAACAGGAAGGCCATTACAGCTGCGAGACAGAGAGGAAACATGAACGTCAGCAGGACCCTTCAGCAAACACAAAAGCTTGAAAATGCACAAAAAACACTGATGACATTATAAATGACATTAGATATCTTTAAAAAAAAACAAAAAAAAAACAAGTCGTTCTCATGAAGGAAAGAAACTTTTTATTCCCAGATAAAAAGTTTCCTGTCTTTATGCGACGTAATCACCGTCCTCCTTCCACCAGAGGGCGCTGTTGCCCGCTCGCCACTTCTCAGCTACCTACCGGACAAAAACCCCGCCACCATGGTGGAGACGATGGGCGTCTTCCTCTCACTGACACGCGCCATAAAGGAGAAGAGTAGACCATCGCGGGCCATAGCAAAGATAATGCGGGGCAGAGGAAACATGGAGCCAAGGAGACTAAGCCAAGGATGAAGGGAGGAGGAGGCACAGATTTACAACTGGGATCCAAACTCTGGGTTTCACACTAGGCCTCAACCATTCTCAGGCCGGCGTTCAGATCAAGGCGCTGGGTTTTGGTTGAGCTCTGGTGCTGAGTGCTGTGGGATTGAGTCGGTTAGTTCAGGCTGGGAGCTCACCTGCCACCACACCTGCCGTTACGGTAGCTGTTACGGGGGTTTTGGTTCGGGGGCTGACTTTAGCCAAGCATTTGAAGAGCAGGCCATCTTCCGCCATGGCCCAGATCACTCTGGGCATTGGGAACATGGAGCCCAGAATACTAGTCCAGGGAGAGAGGGAAAAGCATGCCGTGCAAAAAAAACAAAAAAACACACACGGTTAGAAAGTAATGAGGTGTCTGGGGAATGAAACTTTAAAATGAGCAGAATTGTCACATGAATTTTATGTCACCACACTAGCTTTTTGTCTAAAAAATCTAATAGGTTTGTGTTCGATTCCTGAAAATCTAATTTCCTGTGCGTAGTCTCGTGTCACCACAAATGCTGTGACAGATTTCTGGACAAAGCGGTCAGTAAATCATATTCTAAACTTATTTAACAACATATTTTTTTTCATTTGATTATAGAAACAATAAATTCAGCTGTACAGATTACAGGTCCAAAACAGATATCTGCTCATTTGCTGTAGGACAAAAATGCCAGTCCAGTTAGTTGCTCAAATTTTTCACACTATTAATATTATGAAAGTATCTTCGTAGTACATGCTCAGAAATCCACAGTAAACAAATTAGTGGCAGTTTGAGCCCTTTCCCACCATCTTTAATCCTGTATCTACGGCTATCTCTGGCCAGAGGTCATGGTGCTAGCTGTTCCCAAAGCAGGGAGAAGAAAAGATCTCCAGCAGGTGGTGGCCATTAGTTCCCTCTTTCTAACCTTATCATCATCAGCCATATATGTAAAGGACTTTAAATCAGCTTAAGCTGAAACAAAGTGCTTTACATCTGACAAAAGTGAGACAAAATCGTCAAAATCCAATCCAATCACAGCTTGTTCACCAGCCTCTCTCCAGGACGCCTCAGGACCATCAGGACCAGCTTTTGTCCAGCTCAGAGCACATGCTGCTACGCTCCTTTGTCTGCTAATCATCAAATTAACTGGACTCTAGTTCATTCATGACATTTCTTCAGCTGTAAAATTCAATAGTTTGCTTCTAATTCAATTAGCTGGATATTAACAAAGAGTCCAATTATTGTAAAGATCTATTCAAATTCAAGAAGTGCTCTAATTTCAAGGCCTTTTAGGGAGAATATAGAGTAAAAGGTGAATATTGAAATAGGTGCTTGGAATATAATATTGATATGTAATATATCATTGATATAGTATAAAACAGCCATGACACTGATTTAGTCTTTCCTCTATTTTTAGATAAACAGAGATACACTAGTTTTACACCTGCCCCATAATAAATTCCCATTTTTGGATTGAGCCACTTCATGTCAATCATTCCATACCATGTCAATGTTCATTATCTTAGTTTGATGTTAGTATTTTATTATATTTATCTTTACAAACAATTCAACTACGTAGTTTAGCATCTTCTTAATATAATATGTATGGATAACAACAGCCATCAGCCAGTGAGACTGATGCCGGCAGACAAAATGAGAAAACTTACCTGGTTGATAAAGCACACAAAGAGCCGATGGCCACGGCATAAGTGGCCTCCTCCCAGCCCACGTAATTAAAGGCCACGGGCAGAGGGCTGTTCTTGTCCAGCATGTAGTACGGCATCATCATGGTGAGGGCCGCAGACACTCCAAAATAAGCCACGAAACAGATGAGGAGGGAAGCCACTATGCCGATGGGGATGGCCCTCTGCGGGTTCTTTACCTCCTCTCCTGGGGGAAAACAGAACCGTGAATAAGGGAGGACACACCTCATGTGTAAGTGATCAGTACTAATGCGTTCGCACTCACCCGTAGTGGCGATGCAGTCAAAGCCTACAAAGGCATAAAAACAAGTGGCGGCCCCAGAGAGGACTCCAGTCCAGCCGAAAGGCATGAAGCCGCCTCTGCCAAGAGCCTTTTCCTCCAGAGGGAAACCAGACACACTGTACACAAAACAGAAAAGAAGCTTTACTCACAATAGATACAACACTTATTTACTGTAGAACCTCATATAACATGTTATTCGATGTTGATATTTTGGAACAAACAGCCTCGTTTCACCCACTTGAGGCTAGAATTTGTGGTGGCATTCAAGATCTCCTCTGGGTCCAGACTCCAGTTTTTGAGAGTTCCCTTCACCAAGCCCGAGATGATCACAAACACCAGCACCAGCACATTGATGCAGGTAAAGATCTTATTCACCATGGCTGACTCTTTCACCCCAAAAGAAAGCAATCCTGCAGGCCATTGAGAAAAGACAGAGGAAAAGTGAATATGTTATCAAACAGGATAAAAGACAGCAGTCAGAAGGTTATTTTACATTTGTTCCAGACCTGTTAGGGTGATGATGATGAGAACAGCAAAGATGTCCGGATACTCCGCCAGGACTCCTGGTGCGTTCATGGTCATATATCGTCTGCAGAAATCCTCGATGTGGCCGCCTATCAGCTCATCAAAGGTGGCGCTCCACGCCCTGGCAACGCTGGAGGTTCCTGTGTGGACGGGAAGGCTTATTGCAAACTGACCAACGTCAAACTCACACTCACTGTCTATTCCCGGATTCAAGAGTTCTCAAATTTGTAGAACTGATCGATTTCAAAACTGCTCAAATTCTTTATAAAGCAAGAAATAAATTACTTCCTGTACACATACAACAATTGTTTACAGATAAAGATGGAAAATATAATCCAAGAGGAAAATTAAATTTCAAAACTAAGTGTGTTCGAACAACAAAAAGAAGCTTCAGTTTATCAGTTAGTGGAGTGCAGCTCTGTAACAGCTTGCCTGAAAATATTAATGTAGTAGCATCCAGCAATTGAAAAAAAAAACAATATATATTTTTGATATATTTTTGATGAATACAAAAAAGAATAATACATAAAAAGTTATACTGTTTGTCTTACTGTTAATAATTGTCCTTTACCACCATGACTCATGTAACTGAGGGGTAGGGCTTAATAAGCTTATGCTTCATCCTGCTCATTTTTGAAACATGATGCATGTTTAGGAAGCATTCTATGTAAACATTGTAAAATCATATCATGTTTCAAAAATAAACGAAATGAAATGAAACCAGGCCGGACTCTCTTCCCTCTCTCACGCTTCTAAAATCTCACCGATGACGTAGCTGAGGATGAGGTTCCAGCCGGTGATGAAGGCCCACAGCTCCCCGACCGTCACGTAGCTGTAGAGGTAGGCCGAGCCCGTTTTGGGGACCCGGGCCCCAAACTCTGCGTAGCACAGGCCGGCCAGCACGGAGGCCAGCGCGGCGATGAGGAAGGACAGGACGATGGCGGGCCCGGAGCTGTCCCGGGCCACGGCCCCCGCCAGCACGTAGACCCCCGCCCCCAGGGTGCTGCCCACCCCCAGGGCCACCAGGTCGAAGGTGTTCAGGCACCGGGACAGACGCGCATCGTCCTCGCTGCAGTCCACCACTTTCACCCGCAGGAGCTGCTTCCCGATGCCTTTCAGGGTCCCCAGAATCATCTCTACTGGCTCTGGGCAGAAGATTCCTGCTGACCAAACAAGAGGGTATAGTTAAGTCAATATATGGACGCCATTCCAGAGCAAATGGGTTTAAGAGATGAACTTGAGAGAGTCAAACGACACGTGGATTCTGCAAAATTGACAGAAAGCCCCTATAATCAGGAGCATTTATATCAAAAAGCATTGAGGAAACATCTAGGTGTGAGTTTACATTACAACAATGACACATCAGTCAGTAACTATTTCACCAAAACAAACGTGAGGCAACAATTAATTCAATCTAATTTTTTCCCCTCTATATATCACTACTGTTAATAAGATTTATTTTTGGGTCAGAACGCAAACAGCAGTAAAACTCAGTTCATTCCCAACGATCCATGATTTAGAATAAATTAGACTACAGAATTAGACAAAACCAGTTAAAATGAAAATTTAGAAGAAGATCAATACATGCACGAAAGCAGTCGATCTCACGTATGAAAGAATATTTTATATTTTAAGTTAACACACTGTGAAGTCGGTATTCCCGACTTAAGCTACAGTAATATTGCACGTTGCGTAACCCTGGGTCAACACAGACAGTACTCACTTTGGAAACCCAATACAAATCAGGATCTGATGCCTCAAGTTATTCCACTTTTTCAGATACGGTTTCACAGAGCTTCGCCTTCCGGAGCGCAAACTATTTCACCGTCAACTTAAGATGAGCGGAGCGGGGACGGAGGCTTACATGTAGAGGTCTGACACGTGACACGGATGCCCCTTTGTGTACAAACCATTCAGGTGTCCGACTCCCAAATAGAACAGCCGCACGTCACAGGGCATTAGGGGCAGCATTAGGACAATATAACATACACGTTGTTGTCCCCTGGAAGACTTACTAAAGTGCACGAGACTTTACTATATATAAATATATATCAATATATATCATGTACAAATGAATTAATACTACTCACATCAATCAAAAGTGAACTAATCTATGATATAAGGGAAAATGTCATTGTATATAGTGAGAGATCTTTTGATACGTCATTGCCCAGAGAAATTGGTTCAATAACAGCCAGCAGTAAAATCAAAATTCTGGAAAATCAGCTAGTGGGACACACAGCAGAATGTGCGTGATGTGACAGGCAGAGGCTGAGCTAAATAAGAAACATGGGCCGGACCGTGCCCTGCCCGTTTCTCAGCCAATGGCTGACCTCAGCTCATGACTCACACAGGAGCATGTGGCTGAATTTGAAATAGCAGTCAGTCACATGCGCCTCACTATTAGACCTCACGCACAACGCTTGTCCCTTCAAATGACTTTTATATTGCACGTGGCATTGTGGATACACAGGACTATCACTGTTAGATTCAATTAAACTTGAAAGTTAGAATTGATATGATCTTTAGCCCTCATTAAACTGGCTCAGGTGTTCTTTCAACTGATTTTAGCATCACCTACATTAATCATATTTCACTGGATTTCCCCTTGGAAAAGCATTAGTAACTCATTAAGTGGACTAGAATATTTATTTATTCTTTGTCTTGCAAGCTCAGTCATGCCTGAAGAAACACGTTAATAAAAGACCCAAAAGTGCAACTTGAAACATTTAAACCTAAATTTAAACTAAAGCTGCTAGCTGTCTTAAAATTCGACGTCCTCCACATGAATTAAAAAGACTGTAAAAGCTGTAAAGAGAGAGTTTAAAGGCCCCAGACCTCATGTGGTTTATGAAGGGTGTTTAGCAGAACAACAAAAGCTCCTCTGCCCTTGTTGTGTACTGTAAGGCGGGATGGGGAAAACAAAGCGGAGGGCAACCATAAAACACACGGCTGTTACACAACCCAGACAAACTGTCCTTTCCAGGGATTTAGGCCTTGTAATACCTAAAGGGCCACATAAAGATGACACCGTTAAACTTTCTAAATGCAGATGAACTGGAAGACATGCTCCACAATCCCAAAGCCTATGAGCCACCTTGAGCTCTAATTTTCTGTACAACAGCATCATTCTTTGACATGTTTTTATGCGTTTATCATTTATTTTTTACATGGTTTTTGTTTTGTTGAAGTTTCATTGACTTATCCAAAGCTCACTTGAGGTCCTGCCAGATATCTGAGTTGGGAGCTGGTTTTCCTGGAATGTCTGGGCTCTCTGACCTGTTGGCTGGCTTTGTTTTACAGGCCGGGGACACTGCGTCACACTTTACTCTGGAATGCTTTCCTCATTTCTGTCCAAAAGGACACAATTACAAACCGAAGCTGAAATCAGGTTTTCGCCAGGAACCCTTCTGAAACTCCCCAACTTGTTGGGCTTTTTTCTAACTGAACTTTAACATCTGACTGAGGCTCTTTAAGTCTGAGATGTAGCTCTTAGTATTTGGGTTTTTTACACAGTTTAACCTTGAGATGAGCTTTCTGGGATTTCCTCTGGGGAGATCAGGAACTGTGTTGATACTTTTCCACTTGATAATAATCTCTCCAACTGCAAACGTTGGACTCCAAACTGTTTGGAAACCATTTCAAATCTCTTTCCAGACTAGTGGACAGTAACAGTTGCTTCTCTAAGGTCATTGCTAATGTCTTATCTGATTAACATTCTGTTAGCACGCACCTAAATGATGAAACATCATCACAGATAATCGAATAACAGGTGGATTCTGCATAATTGACAAACAAGCAAACAGCACGTGGCCGTCAAGCATTGTTCGATTAACAATGACGCTGTTTCATTTGGCATAGCTCTTGTTCATCAAAGGCTGGACTATACTAACTCTAGGAGCTAATATGGCTAAATGACTCCTTTTTACTATCCATGGTTTGTGATTGAGGAAATACTTTGTGTTTGTATTTTAGGTATGTCTTAACTAACTGATGAATATCTGATGAGTGTTTGGCTCCTGACCCCATGAGGGAATAAGCGGTATTGATAATGGATGGATGGATGGATGGATGGATGTTTGGCTCCTTGGTGGACCCTGAGCCAGTGGTACTGCTCTCAGAAAACAGTTTTAAAATGCCAATTAACAGTGTTAAAAAATTTATTTTTCAAATTATTTAGCAGACAAGAGAAAGTATTTCTACTTTTAATTGGTCAACTTATCTATAACATTTCCAACATCGTTTACTGTGTATGTATTCTAGTAGAGCGGAGACAGAAAATCAATCTACTGAATGTGGGATCATTCTTTTTCTCATTTTTCTTACATTTTGTGGATGACAACTCTATTTAGCAAAAGTCAAAGAATTATGCATTCAGCATCTGGGCATCATCGTAAGTTAGTTTAACAGTTTTTGTGTCAATCCACGTGTCAATATAAAACAGAAGAGCACAATACCCCACTCTAAAATGGTGAGTTTCTATATTAGAGTCGCAGTTATTCTACAGGCTGAAGCCTATATTTAATCTTTTTATTTGAGGAAACATTAGTGGGCATGAGGGAATGTGTCTGACCATTAGGGGAAAATCTATTTGCTCCAATGTTAGTTGATAAATAGATAAGTTTTTTTTAATTCTCTGTTTAATTTATGAAAACACATGAAAGCATCAAAAAGTTTATGTGGTTCAAAGCTTTGAAATGTCCAAAAAGTGAGTCAAATGCGTTTTAAGAGGACAAAACTCACCTAACTGTTGTCAAATATGGTTAAAAACTAAAACATACTGTTTTCAGAGTATAAACTTTCATTAAACTTAAAAAAAAACCCTCCTGGATTGGATCTAAACTGGACCGGAAGTCTCATCTGGGTGCTGTCCGGGTTCAGCCGGGTTCGGCCGGCCCTCCATTGCCGGGGGCTGCGCTCCTTTAATGGGCAGTTTCTCCGCTTCCAGCCCCGGCCAGACCCCGGCCAGACCCCCGGCAAAACCCCGGGCCAGACCCCTCCAACCACCGCCAACCACTCCCTGCTACCCCCTGGCACGGTGCCCAGCTCCATAAAAGCTGTTCGGATTGAAAAAACCCAGAAGTTTCTCTGAGATGCCTTCAGGTAATGTTGCATCAGCCGCGCGCTCCTTCCTCATCCGTGCGCGCGCCTTCCTCGTGGAGGGCTCCACGCGCGCACGGCTCACAGGACGGGAAGCTTCTGCCTCATCTCCCCTAAACACCACTTTACTTTACAAACAACGGCCAAGTTAGAAGCTCTTACTTACTTTACAACGAACCAGGAGCTGCCTCTGTTTTCTTTTTCTTTACCCCCTTTTTTTTGGTTGAAAGGGTCCCCCCCCCTTTCTGAAACCAGACAAATGAGTCGGCACGAAGGACACACACACACGGGGGTGTGGCACTCGTGAGGGAAGTAGTGAAACCCGATCACGGGGCCATCCTTAGCTCCACCCGGGGAATATCCGCAATTACAACCTATGACCGGTAGATGGCAGTGTTTACAAGCAAATGCCCCCATTCCCCCGTAAATAAGCTTAAGAACTATTCTCTATCTTTAAAAGTAACCTCACCGTGCATCTGTTTAAGTGTGTGTGTGTGTGTGTCCTCTATATGCCTGTCCATATGTTGACAGTTCCCCCAGATGTTTGTTGTTTTCATTGGTGCACACACACCGGATGCTAATGGTTACAGATTGCTTCTTTGTCCATGTGGGTTAGAAAGCTGTTGGCTGTTTCTGGTGGCGACTGCATTGTTTCAGTCTTTGATTTTCAGCCTGTCTTTACACACCATCCATCCCTCTGTGTCAGAGTTCAGAAGTCACATAACACACAAACACACCT
Organism: Menidia menidia; assembly: GCA_907169785.1. NCBI lineage: Eukaryota > Metazoa > Chordata > Actinopteri > Atheriniformes > Atherinopsidae > Menidia > Menidia menidia. The sequence goes on from CAJRST010037777.1 coordinate 1,933,648, forward strand.
CCAGTCTGAAACCGAACTTTAACAAAATAGATCCAAATCATAATTAATCTCCTTTTTTCTTTATCTATAACTCAGACTTTTATCAAAGCTCTAGAATATGGAATTGGTGGGAGAATAGCTCTTCACATTTGCAGACTTCTGGCCGACTGCTGCTCGTCCTGTGGGCCATTCGTGGGCTGCTTTGATAAACGGGAAAACGCATGATCTTAGGAGATTTTCCCGTACCGCACTTCTGTAGACCCAGTAAAAAGATGTACTTCAAAAGAATCACTAAAGCAGCCCTTGCTTTTTTCCCTGTTCAGGCAATCTGTACATTTTTGGGGAAGTCATTCTCATGTTATTGATACCACTTTGATAAATGGGAACGTTGGAATTCTCTGAAATAAAGCCGTACATTTCTAAAGGCCAGCAGCATGCTTTCCCATGTAGAGTTTCCTTTCAAACTTTTAAAGCAGGACTTTATACAGTTGACTGCATAGATGTGCTACAGCAGTTTTAAGGCCGATACTGAGTGTTATAAAACTCTTGATAGTTACAATAGTGAAAAATAGAAATCTGATTTCTTTGCCATTTTTCCAGGAGTTTTAAGATATGGTTAATAACAGCTAAATCTCCAAGACTGTGGTGAACAACTATGTTGATCACAGTCTCAGTCTTGTTTATGCTGCAAACAATGCAACCCTCTTCTGTAAGAAAAAAGAAGAAAAAGCTGTTCAACAAGAGCTCCAATAACTCCACGTGTGCGATGAGGGCCTTAATTATCTTGAAGTCAGATCTGAGCGTCAATTTTTCCAAAAATAAACACTCATTGATATTAGAAAAAAAAAAGAACAAAAAGGATCTTCAAAGATTCCTTTAAAGATCTAACAAAAAAACCAGATGTTCTGCATAACAAAAACATTTTTGACCTATATTCTGAAGTTACCCCGCCATAGTAATTGGTTGTGCACCATACTACAGTAATTATGTTCACTCTCAGTTTGCACAATATGAAACAAACAACCCCCCAAACGGAACAATATCAGAATAATTGCACTTTGTTACAGGTATGTATAAAAAAAAGGCACTTGTAAGCATACTGCTGTGTATTAATGCACTCGTTAACTTTCCCTCTAAACAGAAAAAGCTGTTGTTTCTTTATGGTATTAAACATCACATCATGTTCATTTCCTCTGATGGAACTGGGTAATTTTGTAAGTTTATGATGTGGCATTAGTGTGTATATGTATCAAATGCAATTAAAGGGAGACACATTCAGAGGGATGTGAGGAGAAAAGGGGCATTTCTCTCTTGATTTAAGGTTTTTGTTACATAAAGCTCTTCTAGTTGGTCTTGATTTTGAAATTTGGTTTTGTGCTGCAACATGTCATCTGCTCTTGTTATCCTCAGCTTCTCATATCTTGTCCCAGATTGCCTTGTCACCACTTGTTTCTTGTGGAATCCCCTGCAGCCACAATAGTAATCACCCTTCCCAGTCTATATCTACTTCTTAGCCTTTGCGGTTGCTTGTCAGATACTTGCTGTATTCTCTTGTCAGGCTTGTCTGGTGTTTTCTCTAAGCTCTGTTTCTTCTTATTTATTTATTTCCTTGCCTGGATTCCAGGCGATGACAATAGCTTTGCGTTTGGTCTTTGTGAAATAAAGCTCTTTAAATCGACCTCCAACCTGCTCGTGCACTTGGGTCCTCCTCTGGCGACATGTTCTGAGTTTCCTTCAGCCTCCTGCTCTCTGAGGTAGTGATAAAAAC
>CAJRST010037777.1:1935404-1992516 GCA_907169785.1 Menidia menidia
CAGCCCAGACAGAAGCTACATTGGGATTTTTCCCCAAACTTCTTTTCACACCACAGTTGCTATTAGGGAGCATGCATCAATGCCAGCGCACAAAGACACATAATCTGGAGTAAGTGGCACAAAGTGCAGATGCCTGGAAAATGGTAATTGAAATATTATAGTCTGATGAGCTGTCTTTCATCCCCCTTACATCACGAGGCGGGAGGTGATTGCTCTGTGTAGTCGTGCACCAGCATTTCACAGCTGCCCTTGTCACCAAATAGAAAATGAAACATTTATATTCTGCGGTAGAGAGCGCAAAGCAGACTTTTCCCTTTGCCATCTTAAGGATATCTGGGCTTCCCTGCTTTATGTTGGAGGCAGTATCCTACAACACACACACATAAAAACAAAAGGCCCATCTATGCATGTAGAGCTGATTTTAAATTAAAACGTGATCCGGGGTGTACTGTGGTTCAGGCTACATTAAGCATTTTTACTTCATCTTCCATGTTTTTTAATTTTTTATCAACCTTCTGAACTGAATATGTCTGTGCCTTGAAAAGCCCCAGCAGACAATTAAAGTCTTTTAATTGAATCGATTTGAATTCTAAAGACGCGCACCTTGAAAAATGTTCAGCCTTATTATCAGTATATGTACACAGTGACATGTGTCTGGATAAAATCAGCCTAAATAACGAACCTTAGAATGTCGTTTGTCAAATATTTCCTGTAGCACAAATTACAAAAATATTAAAGGAATTTGAAACAATCCTTGTAGTGAAACTGTCTGATGAAAGAGGCTGTCACTGTGTGGTGGTGAGGACGCCAAAGCCTCCCGTTCCCTTAAAGTTGCAGTGGGACAGAATCAGTAATCAGACTGCGTTCTCAGTTTACCCACGTTCCCATGGACGCCCGAACGCCACTTCACTGTCATTAGTCGTAATGAAAGAAATGTGCTGAGACAGTTACAGAGAATCACACATCAATATTTCTTCAAAGAACAAATGCAGTCAATTCCTCGTGGCTGTGCTAAAACGACAATGACAGAGGGTCACATAAGGGTTTATTAATCACTAATTCACAGACACGACCTTGTTGCTTATAACGTGTGCGGTTATCCTGTGGGTGATTCAGGAGGCGGAGTTTTTTTTTTTTTAAAGCTTAAATTGTAGAAATTATACCTTCATGATAGTTTTGATTAGATTAAACATAGAGGAATGGTATAGAATATGAATGCATTTCTTCAGCTATAATCACAGCACATGTAACCTTACAATATACGAGAATAAATGTCTTCTGCACAGTGGAGGTTTGGGTGGTTCACAGTATCCTTGAATAGACAAAGGAATTTGCTTTGTTTAATTATAATTAAAGCTAAGCTAATAATTAGCTTATTTGAAACGCTTTTTCTCTGTCCAAGGTGCTTTGATGAAAGTGCTTAAAAGTGTCCATAATTCACAGATTCATCCAACTGTTAGGGACTTTTAGCAGGATGGAAAGAGAACAGAGGGCAAAAAAAGAGGTAACTTATCCCAGCCATTAGACAAACAATCTTTTGACAGTTTGTGAATCCGTGAGTTCAGGAGTCGACTGCAATCAGAGACACTTGGTTCATTTTAGTTAATAACTTTCTCTCAAAACAGCAACTGCTGCTTGACATGTTCAATCCTGAAGTGAGCCGAGACGAGTCACAAGTCAGGAGTAATTGAAAGAAGCACATGTCGGCGTCTCGGTGAATTGAGGGCGTTTCTCTGTTATTCCGGAATGATCTCAGGGGAATGCGACAGTTCCTAATGAGCACATAACTCACAGGATCGTAAAGAAGTCAACTGTGCGATAGGGCTGTGATATTTTTGTTCCTCACATGAGAAGATGTGCTGATTACCGGTGCTGGATTTAGTTTGACTTTTGTCAAATTCCCAGCTCAAACTATTTAGTGACAGCAGGAACAATTACAAAAATGTCTTCATTCTGCCAAAATGTTGGATTTTATGTTACAAATAAACTAACCAAATTAGCTTATTTTATCTTTTGCTTTAGCTAACAAGTCATACATAAATCCCAATTATTCCCAGATCCTGCACAACTTCCAATTTGGCAACACAACCGTTTAAGGAACTCAGGAAAACAAAACACAAAAGCAGTTCATTGCTTTATTCTTCCACAATGCAAATGAACAGAGATAAAGATAAAGATTAAACACCTAGAGATTTCCTTCTTTTTGGGTGGGGGTGGGGGGTGTAGCGGGGGTGTTCTGGCTATACTTTTAGTTTATTTGTGTGCTAAACTAAAACACAAAATAATCAGACTATTTCTCAAACCCAGCCTTCTAAATGTTCACATTTTATTGTGCAGTTCTGTGCAGAGATGGATGCTGGCTGTACGGGTCTGCCACAGTTTCCAGTCGTGTGTTTCAGATGACATGCCAAATGCAACAGAGCCTTTAAATGGCTGTTGGCTAGCGGTGGACGGACTCGGCAGGGTTTTCGAGTTTTAGCATCTAGCTGCTGGTCATATTGGACACTTCCCAAATGGACCAATCTGCAGTAAACGGGGTTACACGCTGTCTAGGGTTGCAGATGGTATTTGAAAGCACACAAACTTAAAATGCTCCCCATTTTTCCGCCCTCCGTTTAGAAACAAAAAAAAAAAAAAACTGTAGGCTTGGCTGGTGTGCAAGGTTGACACTTTAAGATGAAGGTGACTGTTAACACTCAGTTTGAGTTTGGAATCCATTCTCAATCCTGCTCTCTGCGGAGACAATCACCCCCTAATAACAGTAATCTATCTCCTCGTTGGCCAGGACAATAGCTGTTCTGCAGGGGATGTAGACCTGAGGAGGGAAGAAACAGAGGGAAGAGAGAGACAATTGAAAATTAATGATGTTAACAAGATCACCAGATTTGTAGATTACTGACTCCTAGCATTTGTTCTGTCTTAAGAAGTGAGACGTGCGGGCATTTGGTGGTCAGGAATGGTCAATTCTCACAATGAAGGTTGGCTAAAAAAGGAGAAAGAGGCAGTCAGATGTACATAGGGGGTATACACAAGTAACTAATCTTCACAGTCTTGTTTAAAATGAAGGTTAGAGCTGTGTTGGGTGCCATTTTCCAGATTCTGACATAATCTGTCCAAAAAAGCTAAAATTAACAAGTTCCACTTGTATCTTGAGCTTTCAAGTGAATTCCCCAAATGGGAAATCCTGTCTGAATTGAGTGGGGGTCGCCTGCCTCCTGTAATCTGAATTTCTTAGCCATCCAATAGTGATAAATGTGCCTCTCGTGGTCTCTTAACACCAACTGTAAACGTGTTCCTGTGCAGTGGACGTACACCGATCTAAAAAGGGCTTTTGTGGACTGAAGGAAAAACATATTAGCATGTGTAGAAATTCCACAGAATCCTCCGAGCGAGGGGGCATCGTTTTTACGAGGCGTAGCTAATAAAGTCTTTGATCAATCCCTGTGATATTCAGTGTCTTTGGGGGGGGGGGGGAAGCCGTTGCGTACGATCCGTCACTTTGGATTTTCGCCACAGGAAAAAGGCAGGCAGACATAATGATGCGATATTCCCCCCCAAAAAAGAAGTGAGCAGGGTTGTAAACAGTTCAATCACGCTGAACTCCTCCAGCCACCCTTCAGCACCAGCGGACGGGGGCTCGCTGTGGATGTCTCTCTTTGGCAACGGTTTGTCACTGAGGGGGGGGGGAGCGGTCTGCCGCCCGGACCCCCGACAGCCACCGGGGCCTAATTAAACAGCCACAGTGGGAGCAGCGCAGAGGCCAGGGACGTCCGGATGAACCGCCGCACCCGTTTAGACAACAGCCACCGCCGCGCTTTCACCAGAACGTGTTAACAGCTTTTATTTCCAGCAAACACACAGCGTGACAAATAGTGACGTATTCGAAATGAAACTGTGAACACAGACCCGGCAGACAGGCTAATCTCTAGGTATGGAGATCACCCCAAGAGATGCTAATTAGCATAGCGTTTCAAACAATGCAAGATACCCACATGGAAAAATACATCTAACCCTATCCCTGAATCCGTTTAAAAAACTCTTATACAGTTCACTTTTCCTCTGACACACGACCAGTCTCACCTCCAGTCAAAAACTAACTGCAAAATAAAGAAAAGAAAAGCATCCTTGGGTTAATTGGAGATGGAGGAGATCATTGTAGCAATGCGTGAACGTGCACGTGGATGATAAATCCTGACTCTCAGTTAGACGCACGACTCTGAATACAGATTTTCCCATAATCACAAACTAATTGTTGACTACTTGTCGATTTTTCTGTTTTTCGAGTGCGCTTGTTGAAAGTTGCTTTGTAGATTATCTTAACGTAAATGTCGAACTAAAGCCGGAAACCTCCCACTGTGGGAAGATATAATTCAGAAACTTTTATTCATCAAAACCAGAGTCGCACTGTATTAAAGAGAAATGACTCAGAAATGGTGGCGGCCTTATTTGACGTGTCTGATGGGATTAGTCTGAAGATGGGCCTCTGCGGCTTCCCAATTAGTCATAAAAGTAGGCGTTTACCACTTTACCAGCACCCAGACGACACCTTTCATATCCAAGCAACGGCCGTTACTGTACGACTGGAGGATTTCTCAGTCAGTGCAAAAGCAAACAACGCTAAAGTAGTTTCTCATCCAGGGTTTTCGCAGAAAGTTTGCCCACATGCTTTGTTCTTTAAATTTGGCCCTCTTCTGTCTGGTGGAGTTCTCGCTCTGCCCCGTAGCGTGTTCTCGGGAGAGAGGGTGGATTTTTATACTCTCCTCAAGAGCAAAGTCCAGCCTTTGGGCCGATGCTCGAGCTGATCAATGCTCAAACCGCGCTGATAAAGGATTCATGAGATGCTCCGCTGGAATATCCACTCGGTCTCCCGATCCCAGCCGCCTGCCAGAGCTCTGCCCGACCATCGCTTTAACTCTCCGGTCGTGTCCGTGTTTGGCTCCATTACTCACTTAACAAGGATCAGCTGCCTGTAAGCACTTCTGCATTTGTGGAGTTTGAATGTTGGATCTGGATGGGTAACGGTACCAACCTGTCTGGGATTTTAAGCTCGGACTTTCCTCCTTTTCTGCTCTCAGTTTGGCATTATCTATCATCTATCTTTTATATATCCAGAGCTCACAACTAAAAACAAAAGCAATTTAAGAATAAACAAGGGTAAGGATTTATAGGATTAAGTATATTTAAGATGAGGCACATTCAAAACTGCTGTTTTTTGTCTTTCAACAAATCTGCAACCATGAAATTGTATCAAGGGGATCTCCCTCCCATATGCTGGGGTTTTATAGGAGTACAGAAAAGTGTGAGGAAGATCCTTCGTGTCCTGTCACACTTTCATTTCTTTAAGTTCATTCCTGCTCATCAACGTCAGGCCTTAGATCTCACTGAAGGAAATGAAGATCTTTTGATCATTCGCCAAAAGGCTGCTATGTTTCTCTCACTTTCTTTTCCCTCCTCAGCTCAGCTTAATTTCTTTTTGTGAAACTGTCACCGGAGACAACCCCTTTGATGCGTGCAAAGTTTATCAAAAGCTTTTCAATCGGGTAAATATTCATCACCCCTTCTTAGAATTATATCTCTGACATCATTACACTCAAACAAAACTGAAACATGTGATGTGTGCCTTCGGAGAGAAAGCTGAAATAAGTTACCTCACTGGGCACTTTGACTATTTAAAAGTTTGTCTTGCTAAATGAGAACAGTTTCTTTCTCAATAGCAGCTCTTAGTGTACGGAGAGATCAAACTGTCAGTTCACTGGAGCATTTTTATTCACATAAAGGGAACCGTAAATTCTCCTCAGCTTCACTGGAATCTGTAAAAAGGCCCCCCATTATCAGGGGATGGGTTAAATGAAGCCGAGTGTAGTTATTGTAGTTGTTACAGTTATTGCAAACAAACCCTGCTTGAGAAGAGAACCCACAAATGAATGGTGATGCAAACCTGTTAAATCACACAACGCTAAACAGAACATTTGCATTCAGCAAGTCCGAAAATAAAAGAATAAAGGAGCTCCTTGTAGGTGCTTTCAAAAGAACAACACAAATGTATCAGATAAAAATTTGGTCTTGCCACCAAAACAGCAGGATTTTGTGGCTTTGGAGGCAAGTCTACCTCGCCCGGGTTAGGTTTTCCACCTGAAAACACTCTTCCAGTTGTCCTGTTGCTTAATCAAGTCTTATTTCTGCCAAATCCAAACATGCTGAGAACAATCAAGCCGTTTTTTAAGGACACCTGACTCCTTTAATTAGCAAAGCCATAGTCACAAATAGCCACCAATCAAAGTCATTTTCTTTCAGTTCTTTCTTAAATGGTAACATTTGTGTAAGAATATACTATGATTTAGGTCTTTATGCATTAAAAAAGGAGGCTGAGAGGCTTTTCCTTTCTTAAGGAACGGCTTTTAGCTACCATTCTTCCACGACCTCCCCAGGACAGGCTTTTCGAATCCGAGCCGAGTCCCATTATTTTCAGCCACTTATTTCCTGCCCCCCCTCCATTCCAATCATTCCCCCTTTTTTGGCACTCTTTTTCTCCAGAAAAGCGTTGGCATTGTGCTCAGAAACATTTTGGGTGCCTTGTGTTTTTTTTGCTATGGCCACTTTTTCTGTTATTTCACCATTTAGTAAACTTTTATTTCAACGTTTTATTCCAACTAGAGCAATAATTCTGAGTGTAATAGGATATTAGGCCATTAGGATATTAAATCACAAATTATATTTCCTAAAATAAATCTTCCTAAAACAATCCCTATTAAATAAATTAGATTAAAAATGGATGGGAAATTTTTATATATTAGACATTTTGAATTAATTCAGACAGTTTTAGGGAAGCTAAAACGCAAGTACTTAAAAGAAACGAGAAGGAAAAAAACAAACAGCTAAGGATCTTAGTTTTGGGGATGGGAATAACTTTATAATCAGTGGAATTTTGGTTTAATCGGAAATAACCCATTTTGTAATAATTGATCACGCAAAAATAATCGTCTGATCCTGATAAATATTCTTTAACATTAATGTTTAAAAGGTTATAAAGGAGTGACAACAGTTCACTGGACCCCCACAATAGTCTAGAAACTTTTTTAAAAATCCTGATTGCTGGTCAACAAGGCACAGGATTTGATTTGCAATCCAATTCTAAACGTTGTGTAATTAATTTTTATTCTCCCATAAAAAAACTAGAAAAACAAAGTGAGAGCATTATGTGAGAATAGGATACAGCCGAGAGGGCAGAAGGGATGACAATAAGCCATGAACACATTTGTAAACACGGGGCGTTTCTAGTTGCGGAGAATCCTCCAGAGGCTCGCGAGCAACCAGGATGCTCCACTGGCTTCATCTAATTATGTGCATCCACAGCCCGAGATGTGAGGCGTTCGTGGAGGATACAGCGAGTTTACCATCTCTCAGGAACAAGGAAGTTAGAAGAAGAAAAAAAAATGACGGATACGTTAATAAGACAGGAGAAAAAGAAAAGTTTGCACAGACTTTAAAAGCAAAAGTTGTTAAATAAAACATGAATGGTGTGGGCATCTTTATCATCCCCCGCAGGGGCTCGTGTCTGATTATTCCTGTCATGACCAGGTAGGTGTGAGGAGGAGGAGAAGAAGCAGCTCTGTGCAAGACCACAGCCTCGCTGTGCAACCTCTAAGAAGCGGCGTATAAAAGAGACAGAAGTGTGTGTGCACAAGGGCCCCGAGTTGACTCCATCCTTTCCTTTGCTGTCGGCTCCATTCCTCTCACTTCCTCTCATCCTCCCCATTAATCCGCATCGGTACCAAAATTAGCAGATGACTAGTGCACTCAAACTCGCATTTTTGGCCAAGAGGGACATGGGTGAAGCGCTTCTGTTTAAATTAATAAGAGTTAGAAAAGATTTAAGAGATTGTGGAATCTGTGTCATTAACTGATGAAACCCAAGCCAATACGATCTCGACTACATGAAAAGGAGGAGGCTTTAAAAGACCGAATCTGAAATAACTGCGAGCCGATACCCTTAATAGAAGTCTGAGCTCTGCAAAATACATTTTTGATGCATTAAAGTCCAACACTTGAAGTTAATTCCAACCCCTCTACCTATTAACAGAACGACTTCCAATACGAACTGGAAGAAGTTCAAGCCGAGTTCAGATAAACAAACGTCTCCTCGGCTGCTGTGTGAACTCTGGTAAAGAGCTACAAACTGAAATAAGTCAAGCATCGCCTCGGGATGTGTATTCATTTACTACACAAACCTGAAAGCACTGAAAGAGACGACGACTGTGCGGTCTGCTTCACAGGCATCACTGTCCTCATGCATTAATTGTGCTGATTAACATAAGACCTTACTCTGGCAATCATCCGTGCTTGTTTGGGAATCCGCGGTGGTCCTCACTAATTCACACTGACCTTAAAGACCATTTTACTGGCTTCTAATCAAGACGAAGAACTGAAAACACGTGGCAAACCCCAAGAAATGTCGTCATCCTCGAGCAAACTGCTTAAAATGGATATCAGCGTTTGGGGTTTTTTTTTTTTTTTTTTCATTTCAAGGACAGACCCATTTCATGCTATTAGCCCTAAGCAGTTCTCCTGATGGAAGCCCAGTGGATCATCCTCCCAGATACTTTCCAGTCCTCTGTGACGCCATGCGAGCTTAAGAGACGTGCACATAGAGAGGAAAACCCCACTGCCATGAATAATGCACGTTGTTTGCGTGAAAATGCGAAAGAGCTGTATTGTGCATTAAATTCACACGCCGCTCGATATCTCCTGGATAACTGCGAGCGTGAGCACAGGAAAATGCAGAAGAGCCAAATATGATATTCGCAAACCCAACATGGTGTCATGGAAATTCAAAACAATGCTTCCCTTCGCTGATAAAGGTATTTAGCATTTCCTCGACGGAGCGACTTTACAATTCCCTTTATTTTCTATTAAAATGTTTGGATGACAAACAGGTTACTAAGTTGTAGTGGTTTAGTTAAACAGGAAGTCCCAGACCTGGCAGAGGCATTTTGCAGCCCTCGTTTGTTCAAAACCTCAATAGAGCTGCTTTAAAAGATCCTCTCACACATTTTTGGCTCATTAAAGTGACTTGTAAATATCAATCATGGGACAGAAAAACACACCGCTTTCGGGGACAGTAGCATTCATCAAAAGCCACCTGGCTTTGTCTGCAGAACAGAAGGATTTAACAGTGCTGGACCTATAACTGTACACCTGCAGAAGACTCCAGATCAACCACAAACATTTGAGCGGTCAAAAGGATGGAGCTGGAAACACTCACCAGGAGAGAGTGGGAGCGGCCGTTCAGAGGCTGGGGCTCCGTGAAGAACTCCGTGTTGTGGTCCAGCCGTCCGTGCCCGCCATACTGAACGTTGTCTGAATCCAGCTTGATTTTGTATCTGACAAAGGCTGAAGTTAAGGCGCAACAGTGGTGGGAAACCGGCTTATGAGATCGAACGAACAAAGAAGAAAAAAAGAAGAAGATAAAAAGAGAAGGTTTCATCAGCGGTGCAGACTTGGCATTGACGGTGAACACTCCTTGCTTTTCTCACAGCCATCAGAATTCGTCTCCTGCTCAAATAACTGCAAAGTGACAGTGAAAATCCCAAAACAGTATAAAGAAACCCCCAGATTGTCAGATTGATACATTTGACTATAGAAATTGTGTAAATTATCCTTAAAATGGCAGGATAATGGGGATTTGATTACATCTAGAAATGTGTTAATATCAAATGTATAACAAAATCATTTCAAACTGATAAATATTGTACCCTATATACATAACTGCTAATGCATTCATTACATGTTAACGACTCCCAGAGTAACAGTTGTGCAAAACAGTCTTTGGAAGTTTACCGGATTATTAATGAGGACAATCAGAGCTAATCTGAGTCAGCCAACCATGCCATCACGCTGTTTATCATTTCCTCTCCAGCGCATGTAACCATCATTTAAAGAACTTGAGAAGAATTCTTAAAGACACAAAGAATAGTTTAGTATTCGCTCAGCTTTATGAACATTTAAAACACAGGTTGGGATGTTTGGATCACGATAACCATGGTGATGGAGAGCTGAGGACCATCTCCACGGTGGGCTGGATTAGGCCAATAGGTTTGAAGTGATGCCATCATTAAGCCCAATACTTTGCAGAAGCTGAAAGTAACTTCTAGATGGACAATATAAAATGAAAGGCCACTTACAAAATCTTTTAGGTGAGTTTAATCATCCTCGGTGGACAGGATACAGAGGATTTTTCTTTATTTAAAAAAACTAAATTTCTAGTCTGAGTTTCATGTATTTCTACAAAAATATGTATATCTTAGCATCTCATTTCTGTGCATCTAAAGAAAACACAATGAGGCTGGCTTTCTATTTTTCACATCTTTTTCTTTTATAATACAATATTTTTTTCACATAGTTATTTAACATCTTGAGTCATCATTGGTCTGCTTTTGGAAGAAATAAGTCTACTTTGAGCCAAAAAAATGGTGAAATATGTCGGAGCTTTGGAGGTTGTGAATTTTGTCAGCTATAAGAAGTTAACAGTCAAGGGGAAATGTAAATGCCTCCGATCACATATAGAAAGCGCTGTATGTGGGGAACAGGGAGTTCAGCAGCCCCCCTTGCTGTCAGTTTTTTTTATGCTTTTGGCACAAGCTCTCCTTTGTGTCTCGGAAAAAGGATGCTCAGACCCAGAGGAGAAACGTGATGGCAGCTTTAGTCTATCGCGTTTATTCTGAAAATGGAACCAACTGAGAAAGTTTAAGGACATAAATGCAGCTTTTTATAAGCCCATATTAAAACTGATTAAAAAATGTAAAAAAAACAAACACTCAATTCTGCCTTTCAGGTTGAGAAATGTGGAATAACATTAAATAAAACTAATTTGTCAAGAAACGCCTTTAAAAGTCAACATGTGGAAACCATTTTTCAGGGACTGTAGGGGTCCTTATAAATCATGGTCCTGAACATGTTGTTTGAAAATAAAAATAAAAATAATAATAGTCAGGATTAGTCACAAGCTGCAATTAATGTCAGAACCTTTTAAGGGGACTATTAGTAGCTGGATATAAAATGAAACAAAAAACAGAGCATGTTTGAACCTTTCTCATTGGAAAAGTTTAGCTTTTAGTAGCAATCAAAAAAATCCTTGAAGTCAAGGTAGAAACTGATGTGAATGCTCATGATGACCTGTCCAGAGCATTATCTATTCTCATCTATAAGGTCTAAAATGGTAACTAAAAGCAAGAGAAAGGGAAACATGCAAACAGCCCACTAATTGGCTGGGTGAATCATAGTCTCATCTTCCCATTGGTGACATTCAAGTGTGATCGGGGACATTCTGCTTTTGCTCTGTGCTTGTCTGCTTTTATTGTGATGATTAAAAACAAGTTCTTGCCTACATTTGAGTCGTTTCTGCTGGGATCCCCCAACTCTCCAGCTCAACATGCCACTGTGGTGATTTATTGACGGAGCAAACACGTTTTCTTGTGGAGGCCTCGCTTACCTTGACTTAGCCTCCCATGGGGAACATGAAAACTTCTGGCTCTGATCTCCTGCATACAACAACATCTCCCAGTCAATGAATGGACCCCCGGAGACCTCTGAAGGTGTCCACAGGAGACAGCCTTTCAGATGCCACCAGTCTGGCTCTTTCTAAGATATTCAACTTGGATACACGTTCCACAGAGGACCGTCGGGGGTCTGTGTGGCCTCCAACTTTGATTTGGCAAACGGAACGTGTCCAACAAACATCCACACAAAAAGCAGGTCCAAAAGCTTCTCAGGCTCAATATTGCCCAGAGCATCACACTGCCACCACCGGCTTTGGATCCTTCCCACCGCGAGTTCTGCAGCCCTTTTAAATCCATGTGATGAGAAATAAAACATGGCCTTTGAAGGGCTTCTTGGCAGAAGACGGGGATCAGCACTGGAACTTTGCTACTGCACCGCACAGCATGCAGCCAGCTCAGATTCTCTCCTTGTTCCACTTCATCTTTTTCTTCTAAGGCCAGCAATTTCCATTTTCAGCAATCGGCGCCATCTTCAGTGGGATCAGAGCCTGGCTTTTAACGCTCGGCACATATTCGGGAGCCCTGGGCGCTCATGGCCGCCTCATCAGATCCCGGTTGTCTGATCCCTGGTACGAGCGAACCTCCACATACGGGAACCCTCCAAAAACGCAGCCATTTCAGGGATGTGCTCAGCCTTTTTTCCCAGCCGTGGCAACCTGACCCTTGCAAAAGCCCCTCGGATGCCTCCACCTGCCCATTTTTATAGCTTTCAACACATCAAATTCTACAACTGGCTGTTCAAAATGGCTGGGAAACGCGTCCCGCCCCCTGACAGCTGCCACTGTAATGAGATAATCAATGTTATTCACTCCACCTGTCAGGGCTTTTAATATTGTGGCCGGGGCTGGTTGGCTCAGAGAGAGTGCTGGAAACGAGGCGTAGTTACAGTATTTCAGAGTCCCCGGACCAACTTCTCAGCGAGGGAAGTGAGAAAAAGAACAAATTGGCGGTTGGGAGCTTTGAGCGATTACGTCGTTGTTAGTGGCTACAGATGGTTTCTACAACAGCCCGCTGTTCAGCTGGAAAGTAATGCGATCAATACGGCCTGTGTGAATAAAAGGGGAAGATTAAAGAACACAATCGCTTTTGCCCAATGACCAGAAAAAAAAGGAGGCAGTCCAAGGCCTGATCATTAGAGTCATTGATGACCTGAAAACAATCTTGCCATGACCACAATTGCAGACGCAACGACCACTTAGTTTCTCCATAAGCTTGTCGTTTTCTCGGGGCTTTATGAAAGTAATGGAATACCGGAGTGGGTAAACAAGAGTGGAGAGAGCCGTGTGTGCATATCTGAAGAATGTGTCATGGCACTGGGAGCACATCAGAGAGATAGAAATGGGTACGACAGGTTATGTAGCTAAAGAATTAAAGTCAGCTCAAACCAGCCAGCAACTGATTTACATGGAGAAAAAAAACGAAATCCAAGTTGTTTCTTGCAGTATTACTAACTATGTTAATTAAAAAAACAAACATGTAAAGAAAGATTTGAAAGGATCATTGTATAAATTCAAAGTAAAGTTCATATCACACGTTCCTGTAATTCCTTTTGAACTTTGTAGATGTTTAAAGTAACACAGCACTAAACTGGGCACTACAGTTTCAGCCTCGTCTCTACTTAAGTGGCAGGATAATTAGAAAACCTCAGAGATGTTTTAAACAAAAAGAAAGATAAATAAAAAAAACAAACAGTATATGCTATAAAAGCCGAGGCAGCTTCTAACCTTGAGGAAACTTTGCTCGGCTGCACTGGCGGCGCCTGCTGAAACTCTTATCGAGCACTGAGTAATTATTAAATACTTTAGTCTACCATATTTCTAGTTTTCGTTTTGACAGAAGCTTTCAACCGATGGTGGGGATGGCAATGACTGTGGCCGACAGATTAACTATACATTCGGATTCTGTCGGGTTTTGAGCTAATTGCTAATCAGACTTTTATTGATGATGTACATTTAATCAGCCCAGTTAGGAAATCAATCTTGATTTCTTGATTTTAAGCGTCTGATGCTCAGCGATGTAAAACGCAGCGGCTTACAATAAAATCTCAAAAAAAGCTAAATGAAATGTTTCAGTTTCTAAAGAAGATTGGATATTTGTGAGTTCTGCATTTTGGGAAACTTTCACAACTGTGCAAACAAACTATTTAGACACATTCAACTGTGTAAAGGAGGCAGAACCAGGTGGATGGTTGCGTCATTCTTGCTTCTCAAGCCGGAGATCAGAAGTTTGAGGAAAGCTAAGCTAAAATACTGCAGGTATAGTAGTACAGCGAGACAGGGCTGTGTGTGGAGGTGGGATGTAAAGATGCAATGGCATATCTACATAAGTGTCGTTTAATGAATGTGGTTTGAGGCAAAATGGGCCGCTGTTTGTTTAATGGAGAAATGCTCTTCAATTACAACTACATTCATTTGGTAAAATGACTGCCTTGTTACAATGCGTTTGCTCTTCTGGGAGTTTGTTTTTCTAGTCTCATCTGGTTTTTAATAATGTCCAAATCATGTTACAGCATGTTACACCTAAATAAGTTATTTTACTTGATTGCTAGGGTTAAAGCAACTTCTCAATTTTTCAATCACACACGAACACAATGAAATCGCAGATAAAACCTCTGTATTGATGACCGGGAGCTAAAAATCTATGGAAAACAACACATATATAAGAGGCCATCTTAACTCATCTTGTTGCAAAAAAAAGAAAAAAAAAGGGGGAAAAAATGTACGTTTACACAAACATATTTTATATCATCTGATCCATAATAGACGATAGGGAATGTTATCTTCCATGCAAAGCTGTGCTTTTTCTCATCCAAATTCAAGTAAATTAGCGATGCAAAACACATAGTTGAATTATTCTGCATGGCATCCCAGGAAAAGCCGAGACAGAAAGAGAATGATAACCTGACACAATCGTAGCTGCCTGTTGGCACAATGTAAATCAGAGACCAATCTGCCCCCATAGGCACGGCTTTCACCACGGCATCCAGCTGGGATTTCAAATACTCTAACCAGCCCGATAAAGACCACTGCCTGTAGACCGTCCACCGAGGAAGAAATACATAAAAGTCAGAAACTGATGCTAACTGAATCTTAATGACCAATGTATTCCGGTGGTATTCCGTTCTATACTTTTCATTCTGCTCCTTATAGAGAGAGTGCAAGCACACACACAAACGCACACCTTTAAAAGAGACAAATGTGAGGAAGCAGGAGGGTCACAGAGCATCTCTTCTCTCGAGTTCCTCCTGGAAGGTGGCCATCCAGCAGCTGTCTCTCCATTTGATTTACAGCTGCAAAACTTTTAGTTCTAAATGAATTCCCAGGCACTAAAAGTGCAACGGTTACATAACCGGAACGCATCTATAAAGTTAGAGTGGATTTCTTTACTGCTACAATGACAATGTGTTCCTGACAATGTTCCTCTCAAGGAGACACCGAATGCATTTTTAAAGGCGCGCTGTAGTGTGAAACGCCGCATGCATTTTTAAAAATCAAATAGTCAAGCAACAAGGACGGCGACAAAAGGCTAAGAAAGCACCTGCAGGTCCATCTAAACGGCAGGCAGTCGGCCATCGTGTGGCTAAGGGGGACCTACTCTGATATAATACTTACTTGCCACCTTCCCAGAGGAAATAGCAGCCTATATTGGATCCATTTTCAGTGATGCACAGCATGGTCAGCTACATCTGCCCATTACAGTGTTCCCAGGTACAGCCAGGGCGCAGAGTTCCATGGCGACATCCTGACCCTCACGCAGGTAGAAGAAAGTTTAAGTATATGACAGCTGAGTGTAATGAAAAAGCACTTTTGGACTCTTTGAGCTTGTCTTGTTTACCTCCTCTGCCTCTGAGTGGCACTTTCATCTGTCTTCCCCCCTAATTGGATCCTGTGCACACATTCCCATCGGAGGATCTGCATCTCCTCATTCACGCAGCACATTTACCTTCCTCACAAATACACACACACACACACACACACACGCACACACAGAACATTTGCCTTTATGTGTTTACTGCTTCTCTGTATAATGACAGCCAGAGCTTTGCCTTCACATTTATTTGCATTTCCTCTCAACCCACCCAGAGTCAGAGGCCTCTCCTTAAACATCAAAAGAAGCACCAGGAGGAAAAGATGTGGTTCCATCTAAATGAAAATAAACCCTCAAAAGCGGTGTTACAGACACTGCGCAACAAGGCTATTAGCGCTTTGCCCAAAATTCACCCCTTTAAGACAGAGACAAACATGCGAGGTAAAAGGCACAATTACTGCAACACAAACAGGCCCACAATTAGGACGGGATATTAACAACCTGAGGAATATCGTTTGGATTTTTAATCACGAGATAAGCCTGATAATTGTCCTATCTTTACATTTATACTAAGATTGTGAAAAATATTCAAATGCCCCGTTGATGTTTAGAATGTAAAAATCATACTTTAATGCTTTATGACATTGTAACTACACTAAAATGGAGCAAGTCAGCAATTAATTTTTAATTAATTCAGCTTTTTAGTACACTTTTGACCCGAGTTTTGACAGATGCTATATTAATGAGCCAAAAATGCAAACAAAAAAAACCCAAACCATATAAACTGACCAATCAATTCCTCATGATACAGCCCTGAACAGATCTTGTTTAATAATTTGAGACTTGGGCATCCAGAGAAACTAAACTCACGCTGCATGAAGCACAACTCAGGGAGCAGCTCAGCTCCATGTCCATCCGGGAACCTGATGGCGGGAGCTGCTGTGGGCCTCATAAGGGAGTGATCCCCGCTATGATAAATGCAGATCTGTCAGCTTCCTTTCCCCCTGCACAATCCTGATCATTAAGCCTGCTGTAATCACAACTGTGGGACTCATTAAATTCCTGACAGCCGATGTAGCTAAAGAGAGCGTTTCTGAATCAGTGGGCTCTGATATTATTTTCTCTCTAACAGCATAACAACAGTACAATAAACAACTGACTCATATTCCCCCTCAACAATTACGGCTAAAATTACAACACAAAAAGTAGCAGCCGCAGAGAAAATGCCGCTATTAAAACGGCGGGTCTTTACAAGTCTCATTTACTTTGAACACGTCTCACGCGGTGCTTAAATCTCTGATCCGCTTCTCAGCCCAGAGTCTTCTCTGGGGTGGACTATCCCACAGTGTCTTGTGGCCTCCTCAAAAGTCATTTGTGGGCGCTTAATTAAGAGAGAAGTTGAGACTTCAAAATCATCAACGATTTGTGTTTGACGCAAACGCCGGAAAACAGACTAAATAAATCTGAAGTAGGATTTCAAAGCTGGCTGAGAGTAAAAAAAGGATTATATCCATTTTATTGTTCAGCTGGTGTGGCTTATTCCCAGAGCCTGACAGAGAGTCTTTCTCTGCTTTATGCTCATCCCTGTGGGGTCGTGGGTGCAGCCGATTTCAGGATATTGCCTTTTTTTTTACTTCTTCTTAAAGTATACACATGGATTCAAATGATACTTATTTGTAATGCTCAGTCGAATTTTACAGGTTAACTGAAGATAATCATCACTGGAGAGTGTTTACATCTGTGCCTGGAAGTATTTGACATACAGAAGAGCGTCTTTTTTTTCCCCCATGAGCCGTCTCTCTGTGTGGCGTTCATTGTGAAATTCAAAGCTTTCCGTTTTAGCACCGTGAAAACCACAGCAGGGATTTTTCAGAGCATAAAAAAAACCCAACTTATTGCGTACAGGTAGTAACCGGGACGTCATTACTGTGAGAGGCACAGTGCATTGTGTCAGTGAAAAGCAGACGTCTGGAGATTTAAAAAGGTGAAATGAAATGACACAAAAAGGAGAAGGAAAAAAAAAAACAGCCTTGAGATGATGTGTGAAAGTTAAAAAGGATACCTTCCTGAAGACTCCACACCCACCCTGTAGTCCTGGAAACTCTTGCTTGTGTGGAAGTTGAAGATAAAGAGCACGTTTGCCCTGTCAAACACGATGACCTTGTCTCCTTCATGCTTAGTACTGATGAATGCCTGGAGGGGGGGAAAAGAAAAAGCTAATAAAGCATTTTTTTTCTGTAATGGGACACGTTATATGCTGGTGGAGGTGGACTTCGCATTTCTAAAACTGTCTGAGAAGGGTGCCTGCATCAAATTTGAGGTGGCTGAGGACTGACGCTGTCAGCTTTAGACAGCTGCACATGATAAAGGCTCCGCTCTCCTGTGGAGCCCGCTACTGCTAACGTGTCATTAGCACAGATTATCAATGTCACCCAACCCCCTATTTTTAGTGCCCTGCTCCCCTAGCCAATTTCGGGGCGGCGTATTCGCGGCTGAACACGATGATAAGCACCCCCCTGCAACTGGACAGGCGAGAGAGGATGGAGGTTAGGAAACGAGCTGAAAAGTCTGGAGTCGGCCATTTCTCAGAGAGCTGAAATGGTGCCAGCTTCCTCTGGCAGTTGCTGCTTAAGCGTTGCAAAACAAATTTAACCTCAGTCCGTCGTGCCGCAGTCAAGTGACGGTTTGCTATTTAGCCATTTCGCTCAGAGAAATGCGAGTTAAAGAAAACCAGCTAACAGGTATAATTAGATCAGAGAGATTTCATTAGCAGCTTCGGGAGGTTAGTCAGGAAAATCCTGAAATGATCTCGTACGTTTCAAAGTCTGCACCAAGAGAAAAGCCCCGCGAGACACAAACATATGGTTGCCCCAAATCAAAGCGGTTTCTTTAGTCTGATGCTACGTCTCCTAGTCTGCAGAGTGTCTGTTTCCGTCACTCCCCGCAGCGCCACGCTGACCTGAAACAGTTTGAGTGAAACTTAGCCAGGCAAGGAGAGCCCAGTAAATCCCTATTTATGAAGTCAGCACTCCAAGGCTGAACGCATTTTTACAAAACCACTGTTGAAATCCAATATTTTCCCAAGCTGTGATCTTCCTTTCGGCTGCTTTTCCTCACTAAAACATGAATATGGTCAGCTGCACTTGGCGCAGTTTAGAAAAGAAAAAAAGGAAAAAGAAAAAAAGAAGGATTTGAATTTTGGTTCCAGCACAGCCAACCCTGAACAATACATAAATGTGAACTGTGACTTACTGCACAGAGACGAGACGAGCACACTAATATGTCCTTACTGCCCGACTCACTCACTACTGCTGAAACACAAACCAGTTTCACCGATCTAAACAGAGGAAAACTCATTCCTTAATTCTCAGATAAAGATCGTTAGGAAAAACATAGTTTACATTACCAGTTTATGAATTAATATACAAAATGTAGCTTTAAATGGTGGAACATGTGTGCTGACTGAATAGAATCTGTTCATTATACCCCAAAAAGGTTTAAGCTCTAAAATATCTACTGGGAAAAAAAAAGAAACAAACAAAACGAAAAAAAAAGTGACCATTGAGCTGTGCACAGACCGTCTCTTGCTTCTCATTTCAACTCCAAAAGCCCTTTGGATCCACCCACCACAGTGGAATATTGAACTAGCTGAGCTATAGGACATATCTAATAAATGCACCCTCCTTGGCAATGTCACTGATAAGCTCTGTGGAGGCTCACGACTTATCTGGTTATTACAGTTGAATCTTTAAACATTATTGGCATTATCTGTGAGTGATGTCCTACAAAGTTTTTTTTCTGATACTGTATTAGTCCCTGAATAAGTGAGTCAATTGTGTATTTTCCTTTCTTTGTGCGGAGTTACATGAACACACGGCTGGTTTCAAAGGTCACTGGGATTTCATTATCATCTTTTGCTATGGTTTAATCGTTTAGGGAATAATTTAGGTATAAGATAAAGACATAATGCTGATAATGTTTTGAGATTAAATGTTTTTTCGGTCTGAATTCTGTTTTCAGGAGGTGAAAATTATGCTTTAGAGATTCTTTTTACAAATTGAAACTTTGTGCAATCAGCACCGGAGTGATTAAAAGTTAAATATTTTAGGGAAAGATCATTTAACAAAATTTGAATTTCCAGACACAAAGTTGGTCACAGCACATAGTGTAAATAAACAGCTTTATCCAAAAATCCCAAAATATAAAGAAACTTTTAGATTGAATCCTTCCTTTCCCTCTATTGGGGGGTGTGGGGGGGGGGGGATCCAGCTTTTTGACTGACAGAAAAGTGCAGAAATGATCCCTGTTGTGTTGTTACTTTTTGCTGTGATGCTTCTCTACAGGTCAGTCTCTAACACAGAAAAGGTGAAGCGACTTTAATCTGAGGTCTGATTCCCAGGAATGTGAGGGATGTTTTTTTTTTTTTTTTAATCAATTACACACACTCGCTTCTAATCCCTGTCAATTTAGCCTCACTCTCCATTTGCATTATCCCATTACTTTGCCTTGAAGCCCTCAAGAGAAAAACATCATTTATTCTATCAATTGCAGGCAAAGACGGCGGCTGAGGGAAGAGAGTGAATTTATTACGACTTGACAGCCGCCAGTGGAAGACGACACTTCCAGAATTAGCTCCATTTATAGTTATTTTATCCATCTGCAGGAAAACCAAAGAGGGGAGTAAAGCTGGTGCTGGTCTCTATGTGAAGAAACCATCTCTTATAAGCTGGATCACTGCGGTACAAAATGAGGAGACGGGGGGATTTGAATCAAATATTCTGTGGCTACAGATGATGAATAAAACCTGATGCTAGAATGTGAGTGTAAACCCGAGTGCCCGCATGGAGAGGTCTGTGTTGTCCTTACGGGGGGGGCCGCCAGCCAGCCGTACTTGTCCTCTGTGCGGTTCATGTCCCGGTCAAAGGCGTAGAGCTGCCGGTAGCGCAGGTGATCCATATCCACCAGGTTAAACTGCCGCCGGGCGTAGTGATAGCTCTGGTTGTTGCCTTCTCTGGGGAAATCCAGCCACTCAGGATGGCCAAACTCGTTTCCTGCAACAGAGCGCGTTGTTAAGAGAATGCGCATAATGAAGGGGAGAGGCGCACAGTCTGTGGATTTGCATATTGTCTTTGTGAGGTTCTTTTTTTTCCCTCTGAGGTTTGGTGAAATTTTTCGTCAGGGGAAAAAAAAATTAAAAAATAAAAAACTGATCAAACAGACGAAAGTCAGCAACAGTCTGAACTTTTCACCACCCCAGCAGAAGTTAATAATTCGCATATTAAAGCAGACAATGTTGCAGCAGCACTTTCTGGGGTTTTTTTTCAAGCCAGCTATAGTGAGACAAGCTTCCTGTAACCCCAGACTCCGTTCCTCCATGAATAAAAAAGGAGAGTGAAACACCGCCTCATCCGTAAGGCGACATTGGTCCAAAAATGGCTGCTCTAAGGTGAATATGTGCAGAACACACACACACACTGAGGCTAAACGATACGCAAGCATGGGAAGAATTAGCCTCACACTGGCTTTAGCGAGCAGAAAAACTGAAGATCTCTTATTTGATTATCTTTTTAATTATCTTTTTTTTCTTCCTTCCATGAAGATTAGAAGTCTCCACAGTGATAGTAAATCTCAAGATCCAGAGCTTTGCTTCTTCCCAGCAGGCCGCTGTTTGGCAGTACATAATCTATCTTTTAAGTTCAAACTTGCCATTCAGGTCAATTTGAAGTATTTTATGGTTTTTCTTAACCAATAAGACTTTGTCCAATAAGAGGGCAGCTTCTGTGAGAGACTTTGTTTTAAAAATGAAGCCAAAAATAGTTTTAGCATAACTGTTAAAGCAAACACTACTTTCAGAGAGACTGTATAACTTAATTGGAATTAAAGGGGGAAAAAAAGCAAAGCACAAGTGTTAATATTCTCCTAACACAAGTATTGTGTATATGAGGATATTTAGATTATTCTGACTGGTTGTTAATCAGTTTTATCATTTGCCTTAAAAAGAGTAAAGAGAAAGTACATTATTATGTTTTTTTTTTTTTAAATGAAGCTTAATGTAAATGTTAAACATGTAGGAAACCGTCTTGAGTATCTTGTCATGATTGGAGACAAGATAATGAATCTGTCATCTTGTCTGACAAACGCAGGGATAATTGAATTCTCAGTGGTGAAAATAACACAATAGATAAAGGTAATGGCAAAACGTAATGAATATAAAATAATAATTACATCTATAAATAAAAGCACTGAAAGAACGGAGTGGAGCTGACAGCAGATTCTAATGAAATCCATCATGTTAGTGTTAAAGAGGCAAACACTGAGCAATGGACAGCCAACAGAACGAGCACTCGCTTCAAAAGTAGGACAAAGGAAACGTACAGACGGAGAAACAGATATGAGGAGGAGTGAAAAGAGTGAAGGGAGAGATCCTCCTCGCTACATCTGTATGAACAACAAGCCTCCCACACAACTGAACGGGAAATGTGAGGAAGACAATTACACCTCAACGTCGGCACATTTTCTTCCCCGAACTCCAGAGGATTCAACTCCATTGTGTTTCTGTGCCAATGAGTCACCGGAAAACGGAGCACAAGACCTGTACTGTGTTAAGTCACAGTACATGGAGGTGTAACTTTAATTACCCGTCTCACAGAGGAGTGCGACAGTGGGGGAACCGCGTCCCGTTTCCACGCCGACTGACGTCAAACGGGAAATGTTGACTGCAAGTTTTTCCTTATTATCTCAGCACTGCAGCTTATTTTCCTTTCAGTCCCGTTCGAGGTGAAAAGCTACTGAAATAACAAGGCTTTAGCGTTCCCCGTCAAATTCAAATGATAACACCCCGAGCTGCAGGAGCTGTGAGGTTAGTGTTTTTGACCAAATCACTGGGGAGTTGGTAAAAGCCACAAGATGGGCTGGTTTGAAGTTTGCAGCCTTTCCGGAATGACTGTGCCACATTATAGGTCAAGAGGTGAGCAGAATCAATAAGTAAACAAGCTAACGTGCGGAATAATAATAGTAATGAGGTCCCTTCTTGATATATGATGGTTATAAATTGCTTGACTTGACCTCATTGTAGCACTCTAGTGAAGGTCATGGAATAAAATAAATCACTTTCTGTAATAGATTTTTTTTTTTTTGCTTTTTCCCTTGTGGCAACATGAATCTGTGCACGAACCTCTGCAGAAATTGAATTGTTTTTCGGATGATGGTCACCAATCACAAACAATAAATGGAAGATATCAAAGTTGTGAAAGAAGAAAAAATGGCAGGCTGTGTAAACAGAAAGATGGAACCTAAGAGGTAATGTTGAAAAAACCCTTTCCAAGATATGACAACTAATATATTT
The DNA here is from genome assembly GCA_907169785.1 of Menidia menidia. Classification (NCBI taxonomy): domain Eukaryota; kingdom Metazoa; phylum Chordata; class Actinopteri; order Atheriniformes; family Atherinopsidae; genus Menidia; species Menidia menidia. The sequence continues at coordinate 1,958,112 of CAJRST010037777.1, forward strand.
TTACATCCATCTTATAAAGGTGTAATAAATAAAAAAAATGAAAGGGACAAGATTTTTTTCACCCTTTTGACATATGTAAAGATATTATCTCAGATATTGAGCTTTGCCTCTTGTGGCAGTTTTTCTGGGGAGTTTTGTTTAGGATTAGCTTAGTTTTTACCATCTTTGGGAAACTTGTGACAATGTTACAAAACTGATAGACTGGATGTAAAACATGACTACTTTGTCCAGAGCAGGCACAAACTCTCCTGACTGAATTATTGCATAATATCCAGCCAATCAGAACAGTAAGATGCCCATTCATAAAAATCAATCAAAAGAAATCAACCTGCTCCCCTTTCTCACATCCGCATGTGTCACGGGGGAGTGGGAAAAACATAGCACAGGCAAAACGAGTCATCCACACTATAAGGGAGGATTCCTGCCTTAAGTCTGCAGAGGAGCACCATCTTTAGCCTTAGAGAGTCTTAAAGAGGCAAAGAATCTCCAATTTGTCAAACAAATGTGCAAGAAAAATCAATGAACTGTTGAAAAGCAATTTTCTTCAGACACAAATTGGACGGGATGTGTGTGTTTGTGTACATCTTCCTTTCTGCGTAGTTTCATTTAACCATTGGTGGAATCTGGAGCTTACAGGACTGATTTATTCCTCAAAGGCTGATATAAACACACAGACACAGGCGTGTTCTGTGATGGTGGCATTAATGCAGAATTAAAAATATATATATATTCAGGAGCAGTGCATGGTACCTTCAGTCATCTACAGTAGATGGGCAAATGGATTTGTAGCCTAAACCTGTTAAGAAAAATTGTCAATAACTCTCAGAGTTTGAAACTTTAAATTTCAAAGTATTTCTATGACTCGTTCCTTTAACCCTCATATTGTCTTCGTTTTCCATCTCCAGTGCAGTCTTTGACACAGTCTACGTGTTGGCTTTATGTCTTAAACCATTTCAGAATGTGTTGCAGCCTCATATGCAAACATGTATATCTAAAACAAGGAGATGTTCAAATAAAACAGGAATAGTTTATAATAGTTATTCTGTCCGCTATTCAGAAAATGTCAACCTAAATATAAGAGTCACCTTTTCCTTTCTCTGTTTACACTTTACATATAATCCCAACTTTTCCCTCATGTGGGAGTGTACACTGTCAGAACTAGTGAAAAAGCAACAACATGGGAAAACAAGTATTCTTCACCAAGTATGTATTATTTGAGCAATCTATGGACACATTCCACAGTGTACAAAAAAAAGACAAAAAAAGCCCCAAAAAACACTGAAATTCTGAGCTGAAAGCTACTTCTCTCAGATAGTATCAAAAGAACGAGCTCCATGATTACTTCAAGAACTCCTGGGGAAAAAAAAAAAAAAAAGAAAAAAAATCCACTTTCAGATGCCAAGTATCCATGTGTGATGTTTAATACATATTTAATTAGTTGTGCACATCTACTGTAAGGCTGGCTGGTAAACATCTACGGCTCCTTCCCAGTGTGACTCTCAGCGAACCCCAGAGAAACGGGGCCTGTGTTGCACTCTGTTGCGTACAGGATGTGCGAGCAGCCACAGAAGCGCGGCGCGCTCCTCCGGTGGAGAATGAGAGAGAAACGGATCCCCGCTCTGGGACGCGATGTACAGTTCAAACTGCAAATACCCATTAAAGGGCCGCTGTGCTTCACACTTCCCTGACAATGCATCCATGGAGGAGCAAGCCACAAATGCATCGCGGGTGAATATCCGATTCAACCGTGTGCTGTGTGTGTGTCTGTGTGTGTGTGTAAGGGTTGTCGACTGTATGTATGCACGGCCGTTGTGATGCAATTTAGACCAACTTTTGCATACGTAGTCTGAGCGCATGACTTTAGAAATACAGCGCGCCTGTACTTCTTCCTTTGCGTGGCATACCTGTCCAATTTGTGTGTTAGCACCCCCATTATTAACATTTCTGAACTGAATCAAAATCCTTTTGACACTGTAGTGAAAGCTCTTCTCATCCTGCTACTGGAGGAAAGAGCACAGAGGAAGCAGCAAAATACACTCAGCATTTTGTCACCATCAGGCAGCCGTAGTGACTCTGGTTTTGGGACATGTATAAATTAAAGTTTAAAGAAACAATTATGCTAATCTAATAGCAGCGCAATCACACAGAACAGCTCATTTTGGCCTTTTATGGAAACACAAGACAATTGTTTCTTTTCAAACAAAATATTTTGGTCAAAATAATCATCTTTGGATTTTCTTTTGCGGTCCCATGGATGGATGCCTGTCAGGACCCAGAGAAGAGCTTCAGAGACATTATGATTCCAGCTTTGGGTTAGGCTGACATCGGTTGATGTGAGCTCTTAATGGACTGGAACCAAAACAAAACAAAACAAAAACAAAACCGAACAATGGATCTACGATCTCCTTCTGTTGACATTAAGGCAACATCAAAATCATTTCCAGCACTTTTCTCCTGTTGGATGATCTCCGATGCACTCGCTGGGCCACCACAACCACAGCAAAAACAAACAAACAAACAAACAACAAGAATTGTGTTAGATACTTTGCAGCTTTCATTTCTAAACGGTTATTTCACCATTAATCATTTAGCAGCAGTGTGAGGCCGATCCGTGTCCGTTTCTTCCTGACGGGGCGTGTGCCGTATTGAGGACACGTCCCTGAGCCAAGAAACATAAATTCACAACCACGCACAAAAAACACAAAGGTTGGAGAAAGAAAACCTGACCTGCCTGCTAATCTGTGAACACAAACCCAGGCTGAGGGAAACGGCACGGCTGGAAGATGCACTTCATTAACGGCACAAGTGCAACGGCCTCTTTCGCTAATTCGCTCTACCAATGTTGGACTTTTTAAAGTCTTGTGAAGATGATTGGTTTCCTTTCCGAGATGATTCGGCAAACAAAAAAAAAACAAACAAATGAAAGGCATTCTGCTCACCTCCGTTAGGTAATCCCTTCCCTCTTCGCTACAATAACAGCCCAGTTTCTCTCATATGTCAGCATTAATTACCATGATAATCACCTTCTTCTGCCTCCTCACAGCTAAAATAAACCATAAAGGACATTCTGTTCATGAATAATCTATGATGGATTCCTACCCCTACATGCACATAAACAAGAACTGTAATCAGATATTATGGGCACGGCTGGAAGTTTGAGTGTTTTATGGAGGGATTGTTTATAATCATTAAATGATCATTTTAGTTTTATTACTGCGAATGACAGCACTTAATTCAAGCAGGAGTCAGCTGTGCAGGGAGACTGTTTTATCATCTATTTTTTGGGAATATAGGCTACTAAAAGAAAACACAGCACACAGATACAACCAACCGCAGTACAAAGGGTCACAGTTTTCAGTAGGAATAAAGGCAAAGTTGTGGCAAAGAGCTTCGGCGTTTGCAGTTTTCCATCTGGTTAACCTGAGGGTTTGTTCCAAACCCACGTAACCTGACCTCTTAGCTTTCTTGACCCAACAGAGACATTTTCTTTATTCATGTTGCTGCAACAATATCAGAAATGAACAAAGACGCAAGCTACAATACTAGTTCGCTGACAGAAGCAATGGCTAAAATATTAAGGCAAACCTTTTGGTGTAAAAGAAAATGTACACCACCAGGAAAACAGCCTTTCAAAACTGAGCTTTTTTCCCCCAAAGTCTTTTCAAAACACTGAGGAGAAAAATAAGTTGTAGAGTGAGATGGAAAGCATCACATCTGCAGTATCAGTCTTTCTTTTCTTAGTTTGTTAGCAAGCTTTTTTTAGCATATATATAAATATTCAAATTTGGACCCTGAACTGGATGAAGTGGGTATAGAAACTGGATGGATGTAACCAAGAGATGTCGTGCAACACCTCATATCGTCAGAGGACACAAGATTAATGTCAAATCTGGCTGGGCACCATTGATTACTAGGTTTGTGGTAACTCCAATTATCTTATGATTAATGGGAGGGTCCAGCGTGTTTACAGAAGGTTATGTCAGCTGGTGCCTCCCATTACTGGCCGGCACAGGCCTGCGTCAGATAAGGGCCCGACAGTGACACGCTCTCCTCAGTAATTAGCAGCACAAGACGGAGCCAAGGATCAATGTGTTTTCCATTGGAGGGATTCTGCCAAAGGAAGATCAATGTGGGAATCAGAAGGGAAGGGAAGGCCAGAGTCACAGATGCTCTCAAACGCAGCGGAAAAAAAGAAAAAAAGCAGCCGTGATACGATGATTTGTATTCACGAGATTGACATTTTTGTTAGCGTGTCATGTTAATCCAAAACAACAAGACTGATATTAACTCTGTTAACTCTAACAGGGACATTGCTTTTGAAACATGGTTTTCCAGGTTCCTGTTCTGCTGTGTGCTGGCTCTCCATGAATGCAAAGAGCCGGGGGAAGTTTCCGCTCACGGATTCAGACTGTAAATCTGCAAGGTTATCTCAAGTCTCTCCGAGCCCTGAAAGTCAGGGAAGTGCGGGCCGTTCCGTTTGGTCCCGGCTGATGTAATGATAAAGCCACTGAGGCGTTTCATTGCCGCCACGCCGGCGAGTGCTTAATGTCACCCACGCCCCCGACATCCTCTACAGTATCCGTCCCTCAGCCCCTCGGAGGCGGATGCTCCCTTTGTCCTCTCGCTCTCCGTGCTGTTTGTTATTGGTCGGGAGTAAATAAATGGGTTTTTCTAGGCTAGGCACTTCAAATTGATTTGCTTGCTCAAACAATTTGCCGGAGCTCAGCACCGACTAAATGACTCTGCCGTCATTGATCCATTGACACGGCCAGTCATCTCAGATTTACTTGATTCTCTTTCTTTTCTTTCTTGGTAATTTCCCCCCCCCCATGTAATGTCACGACCTTGAACCGGGAGGGTTCCGAGAATCCAAAATAAATAACTTTCATCCGTTATTAGCGTTTGACGTCGTCAGCATTATTTGGGGCATCCAGATTCATCCGATTCAAAACTGGTCTCTCCGTTTTCTCAGAATCAAAAAACAGACCGCCAATGAGAAAAACAAATCACAATAACAAAAAGCAAAAGAGTGAGTTATGAGTTAGATATTCTGGACTGATCATTTGTGAGCCTCAAAAATAAGAAAATTGTACACAATGAATCTTTTAACATAACTCCCCTGTTATTTATACAGCCCTGGTAACAATATGAAACTTTTGATTTACATTTTTAACTCATTGAGACATCAGCATCACTCTTTTTCCTCCATCACTGAAATATACCTCGACAAACTTCTTGATAAAGATAAGCTCAATCTACCTTTCATGTGACAAAAACATGATGTTAAACTGACCTGATCTCACTGGACAGATGCCCACCTCGGTCTCTGGTTTGATTACTGAGTGAGCTTCATTTCTGCCGGCCAGCCAGGGAACTGACCACATTTGTTCAAACATACTATTGCCTTTCCAGCATCATCCAGCCTCGGATGAAGCTTCACCTACACACAACTGGGAAACACTTCTGTGGTACCGACATGGAGCTGAGAGATGGGCTTGGCTTGGTTTATCTCAACAGCTTCTGCCTTTCAAGCCTTACTCCGAGGTTTCTCCATATGAGAAGCCTTCCTTTACCAATGCATCCAAACTACAACATTACATAATTACACACCAACTCATACATCCCCCCCTGAGTTTGATCATTTTATCAACTGATGCCGTGACGATGCTTAAAGTTCAAGTGCAGGACTGAAAATGGAAGATGATCCAAACAAAGACTCCTGCCACTGAACAGAGTTTAAATGGATGTGGACACTAAAGAATAAGCTATTTTTCTGTCAGTATTAAACAAAGGGTGGAGTTTCTGAAGGCCTAATAATATACAAATGTTAAATCAATGTAATCAAAAGATACAAATAATGTGTTAGAATTGAGATGTGAACACACCTTGCAGCTTTTTTTGCCCCCAAAAGCACGATAAAGATCCCCGTCGTCCACTTTTGAAGTATTGTTTTCAGCCTATCATCATCTGTTATTTCCAAGCCGCGATGATTGTGTAGAAATTAAGGTGGCACGGAAATCCACGGGGGAGACAAAGCGCCGAGAGTGCCTTTCAGCTGTGTTTTAGCCAGAGTATCAGATATAATTACGATCAACTACCCTTCAGCTGCCCACATGGGGTCAATCCTCTGACATTCTCATCATTATAAGCTGCCCAGTTATGATGGTCCATCGAGAAAAGCTGTTGTGATTAGGCTTCGTCCTCCCCCCCCACCACCACCACACGTCAATCCACTTCACAGAAATTCTTACAGTTTTTTATTTCTTTTACTCAAGTAACACTCCACATCCCGCTCAGTGCTAAGTGATACTGAAATCTGGGGAGGAAGAAATGCTTTGCTTATCGGACCAAGTCATCATAGTCAAAGAAATGCTTTTCTTTCAGCCAAGGTCAGTTTCCAACTCTAAAACATTAATTAGGACTTTATCACCCTCACCAGCAGGACTGGATAAAGACGTAAGCTACTTCACACGATGAGCTCCAGATGAGGAGCACCTCAGTGGTGATTGAGAAGTGGATTCGTTTGAGGATTAAAACAAGTCCGTCCCATTTATGTTCTGTATTTCTCCATCTGTTCCTAAAATTAATGTCAAACCTGCCTCAGAAAAGTTCATCTGACAATTATCAGGCCCGTCTGTAGCGCAGATGTTTTTAATGAAAGTCATTCAACTTATCGATTTCTACTCCACTCGCCTTGAAATGGAGGAGTAATTTCAAGCTATGCTAAACCTCTCTACACCTGTATGCTCAACACTGGCAATGTTCGAAAAAGAAAAAAAACAGGAAAAAACCAAAACATCACGATATGTTAGTATGTACAGCAATTCAACACGAGATAGATAAAAACCTAAGAATACATAAAAGGAAAAAAAGGCCCCTTCAGGGAAAACCTCACAGAATATACCAGTAAATTATTTATCCAGAAGTCTGATTCTACTTGTTGCCTTTGGAAGACTTGGAAAGACAGGAGACCAAATGTATTTTTCTTTCTGTTCAGTTTACACTTTGGGGATGGCCTTGTCCGCCTAGGGGGGAAAGTTCAAAATTCAGGTGGAATGAAGCATATAGCAGAGATCTGATAGGATTCTGCACACATCCATTATAGAAGGGAGTTTAACTCTTTAATGCCATATGTTTCATATTTGATATATACGGTTTCTGAAATGTTTTCCATGCGAGACCCGAGTCAGGCATATTATTATAAACTGGATGATGCGTGAGATGTCATCCTATTGATGGTTTAGTGAAGAAAAAGAAAAAAAAAAATAGAAAAGAAATAAAGCCTTGCGTGTGCATGCTGTTATTATATTGTCATTAACCCCTCTTACCCTTTCTATTTAGTAGAATAATATGGATCCAGTTAGAATGAACTGGACTAATTTGTAGTATAATTGGAATGTAATTAGTATAATGGAAATGTATAATAATCTCAACTTTTCAATAGTCATTCAAATATGAGAAATTAAATGGTTTATGCGACCATCTTCTCGATACAGAAGCAGTTCGTTATCAGTGGCAAAAAAACAAAAACTAGAATTGTTTAAAACTTTAAAGCTATGTGGTCTTAAAATGCATGTCAACCTTTTGTTGTGCACTTTCCCAGTCGCAACACAAGGGAACACGACTTATGTGGGTTTAGCTTTTACAGCAAAGGTGTTGTTTCCCAAGATCCCAGTTATGAGCATTTCTCCCTCTGCATTGCCAAGGCTGCAAATCAACAGAGCTTGAAATGGATTTAACCTCTTTTTAAGTTAAAAAAACAAAAGCATTAACTTTTGTGTGCAGAAGTTTTCCCCCATGTTATTAATCAGAGATCAACAGTTTATGTCAGTAATCTTATTTTTATCAGGTCCATCTTGCAGATAAAGCGTAATTTAAACATAGTGGTCCTATGTTAGTTTAATGGGCAAATAAGTTGTTTTTTTAATGCCTTTTTTTGTTAGGTAATTAACGGTGTCTGAATTTGCACTCTTTAGCAATTTGGTGCAGAGTAGGTAAAAAAAAAAAGAAAAAAAGAAAATGTAAATGAAATGGCTAACGATATTCAACTTGGAGGAATTTAATTATACATTTATTCTGGCACGAATTTGTTGACTACGTTGTCTGCATTTCCATGGCGACTCACCCATGAAGTTGAGGTAGCCCTCTCCTCCCAGACCGTGTGTGAGGAGGCGGATCATCTTATGCAGCTGGAGGCCTCGGTCGATCACGTGCGACATGGGGATCAGGGTGCTCATGTTGGTGTACATCTCTTTGTCCATCAACCAGAAAGCCAGGCTCTTATCACCAACCAGAGCCTTAAACGTATGGGACATTTAACATTTCAGAAGAGGTAAATAGTGAAATATTAGCGATGTAAGAGAGCTTAAGAGGAGCATACCTGATCATGACTTTCTGCATAAGCAATGCACTTCTCTCCGTATCGCCTGTTGGTCAACGTATGGACAATATCGCCCATGTTCCAGTCCTCATCCTTAAACTCCTTCAGGATCTGCACGGTGACAGAGAGGGGTTATTGAAAAAGCCTATGATAGATGTATAGCTCAGAGATCTATTCAGGTTCAGACTGATGCCTTCACCTCACCATCTCAGCTCTGGCAGTGTTTCTACCTTTTTAAGAGTTTTTCTCTGGGTTGCACTTCCAAGATCAATCTCTGTTTTGACATCTCTATATCCGTGCTGTGAGTTATGTCTAGCTTTGTGGTAATGGTGGTAATGGAGTTTTTAATAACTGAACTACAGCCCATGGGTAACAAGGCATCAGCTCTCCCCACCCCGAGATGGGCAAGGTCAGAACCTCTAATTGAAACTCAGGCATTCGACAATAAATCCAACTGTGGAATCGGTGCCACTGCCCTGGCCTGCCTACATGCACACTTCCTGTCGTTGGAGTCGTATAGAGAGGTCAGAAGACGACAGGGGTCAGCAGAGCATTCATGCCAAGTGCATCTTCCCCCGTAGTTCTGCAAGTCTATTTTATAATTAAGCCTAATAGAAAAACCAAACAGTAGAGAAAAAAACATGATACTATGGACTCTCTGTAGTGGGCAAAAAGAGCATTTAATAAATACAAGAAAAGCCAGAGAGACACAGTATCACTGTCAGAATGGAGAATAAAGAAAAAAAAAAAAGGCTGCGTCCTCCAGGAACCCTTGAGATGCTGCCTGCCTGGCTGCTGGTGGGGGAGTTGGCAAACCCATTTAAGTGACAGGCTGAAGTCTGCTCAGTGGAATTGGCAGTGACGGCTGACTGACATGTCAGGAAACCTTTATATTACTCTACAGGGCCATAATCCACAGAGTAAAGAGAGTAAATTGTGGCGATCAATATGTCTGAGATGAACTGGCTGGTCCACCTTAACAGAGGCCATCCCGCTTTATATAATCATCATCTGTTCACAGTCAATCTTCTACTCTTTTGCCACTATATTTACCATCACAGCCAAAACTGAACTAATCAGCAGGGCAGTTGTGTAATTTACAACTAATTGTTGTTTGACTTTCTCATTAAGTACAGCTTACATCTGAAATATCCCATTTAAGACACCTAAAAAACTCATTTAAATAAAAAAACTAAACACATAACACAGAAAATAAAATTATTCATCTGTTTTGTTGCATTTTTTACAATAAAACGGGAACCTAAAGGGGACCAGCAAAATACTGGTTTCCAATCAGTGGTTCCCATTTTGGACTCTCTGAAACATCACAGGACCTCAACTAGTTAAAGCAAATCATTAAAAAAAAAACATTGATGGGATCTTTAAACGGCAGCGCAAAGACTTAGTGGATAAAATGATCATTTTTAAAAACAAAACCCAATGTGTATCGCCTGGAGACATTCTCCATGGTTTTCTGGAGCATCAGATATAAATAATCGATAAAAGAAGACATCCAAAAGTAAAACAACCGAAGAACCACTTTTGAAAAGCACCTATACTGCACAAAGGCATATTTCATGGAAGAACTGCCACGTAAAGTGGAAAATCCTATGCCGTGGACAACTGATTGAATGAATATGTAAACACATTATGGATTAATTTAAAAAATCAGAAATTCAATTCAATTTAAAAAAAGAAGGGCTGCACACCATTTGGAAAAAAATAATAAAATAAATCAACAGGCACAAATCCACAACTTGGCTAGAATTTGGCAAAGTAACAGGTAAAGACATAACCTTTTAAAATATTGACAGCTAAAGATTTATAACCTTGCAGCATGGATTAAAGGGACTATTTTCTGGCATTGAGGATGCACTGAAGCAGTCCATTAAATGCATGATGTCTTATTCTAAGAGACACTTTTATCCTTTGGCTTCCACGTTTATCTGGTGGTAGCTAATGAACACTACAACCATGGAAATGCTTCGTTTACACGCATAATGCAAGGTAAATCATGTTCAAGTGTTCAGAACTGTATCAGATTACATTAAACACAACCGTCCTCTACAAAAAAAATTCCATCTTTCCCAATCTATCCACATTAAACAGTCTAATAAATGCTTCTTCTTGTTGTTTTCCTCAAATTGTTATTACACTACAAAATTAATTATGATGAAATCTAATTTTGGGTCAATTTGACCTGAGGGAGTTAAGTTTGTACAGCTGGTAAATTCCACTTGCTTTGCAACAGAAACACAGATCACACTCCTTTGCTGCTCTTAATACTAATGTGTTGATAATTAAGATGGCAGGTTTGCTCTTTTTGGTTCATCTCCTATGATAGCAAACTAAAAAGATTAAGGCAGCAATATAAATCAAATCTACACCGCAGCATTAGCTGGGAATAACAGTCTTAAATTTGTTTGTTTTTTCCCCTTTACCAGCTTCACCACCATCTTTAACAAACACACAACACATCTACCAGAAACCCCCCCCAGAGATCAGCCCAGGCTGCCAACACCTCCACGTACAACCGCACATTTTACACTTTCTGATGAACCATTACAATTCAATTCAGCCACAGAAGTGGTCTGGGAGCAATTAATGTGGGAGAGGGACTGTCGGCGCGGGGAAGGGAGTGAACGGGCTGACGACTTCTCCACCGGCAGCTCACCCACATCAGCCCCGGCCGGCCCACCGCTGACACTCCACTTCATCAATGATAATGAGCGCCGCGCAAATCTCACTTTACAAGCCTGCTGTCAGGAGCCAACCAGAGTGCCCGGATTAATTAGGCAGAGCCAGAAATAAAATAAATAAATAAAGAAGTTGAAGTGCAGGATGAGGTCATCCGACTGCCACCGACATGCCGTGACTGATTCGAGAGCCCCTCCGTTACATTCACGATGGCAAAGAGGAGTTTAGTTTTTAGCTCCTGTTTTACATCTCCACACTGACCCCCCTGTCTGTGGAAGCATGTGCGATGGTCGTTGTGCTTAACGTTGTGTTGCCATAGGGACATATTGTCGTTACACAACGCTGACCCTGGAGGTGGGGGAAGAAAAAATTAAAAGAAAAAAAAAACATTTGTGAAGTTTCCATCCCCGTGGCTGATATAATGCCATTGTACCTTTATAATCTTTACATTTCTATCTTTACATTTTTACTAAGCAGATCTGTGCGTCCAGCTAAAAGGCTTACAAAGGTTGAAAAGACTAGACAAATGAGCAGTTAAATCGCATACAAGGAAGATGGCGCCGGGTCAAAGGGAGCAGACGTCCTAAAAATGGCTGGCTATGAAACTTTTGGCATGTTTACATAGACAAGCTGGTGTCTGTCATTTCAAATCCTTTAACTGGAAGTTTTTCTGACACTAACAGAGGAACGTGGCCCCGACTAAACTTTTTACATGATTGAAACTAATATGTGCAGACTGTTTTTTTCATTCAATTAAAGTAAATGAAAGGAACGGAAAAAAAAAAAAAAACTAAACCACTGACTTGTAGGTTATTGGAGGTGAACAGCTAAGAGAAGCAGAGGGATGCTGGAGAATTCTCAACATTAACCTCTCTTATTCAAGAGCCTACCATGGAGCCCTCGTCCTCCTCTGCCTCTAATTGTTTCAATTACATCTCAATCTAATGCAGCTTGAGGGAAGGGTGCTTGTTAAATTAGAGGGCTTTTGTTACATTATCCATTAGGAGTGACAGCATTTTATGGTCATAATCAGATTGAATCATCCAAACTTGTGCTGCATGCCTTATCTGGTCCTCTCATTAGGATATCTTAATTTTTCACAGTCTGTTGGTCCTAACAGCCTTCTGCAGTCAGTAAATGAGTCATATCAATCAGTCATGCTGAGGACGAATCGCAGCGTGAGGCCCCAGCCCAGCCGAGAAACTGAAAGAGATTCATCCGCGCGCACGCGTCTATAAATAAGCTCACAGCTCTGCTGCTCTGAGTCTTTGTTTCTTTTTTTTTTCTTCCCTTCCTTTTCTTCCTGCCTCTGTTCCTGAATGCCTACCCGCTCCCGCTCCATCCATCCTTTTCTGCAACACACACACCCCACTGGAGGCTCCACTTCAGTCCATTCAAATCCCTCCCTAATTGACACTCTGTAGGAAGAGGCAAGGTTAGCCCTGAGTGCACTCCACTGACTTTACCCAGGAATGTTAGACCAACGCTTGCCTGCACACACACACACACACACACACACGGGGATGCTCACTTGCCTCTCCCCAGCACCGACTCTCCTCAGGGAGCCCACAAACCTAATTGAAAAATATGTAACCAGAAGTAGTATCTTTAAACACATAGTGCATTAGAAGTAGTGTTATTTAGAAAGTAAAAGCAGCAGCCGTTCCTCCGGGGGGGGGGGGGGGGGGGGATTAGGCTGGGAAACTGCTGTGGTACCCTGCTGCTGCCTGCACAGCCAGAGCCCGGATCACAGAGGAAGGTCAAGTCTGGGACTAGCTCGCTGCTCTCCTCCTCTTTTCGCCTCCCTCCATCCACTGCAACCGACGAGAACCGACCGCTGGGGGAGACGGACTTGATTAACGATGCCTTGGCTTCCCCCACCGAGAAACACAGGCCACTGTGGAGCGCGCACGCCGGGCCGGGGTCGCGCCGTCTGCCCTGCTTTTTTGCGAAAATGAGTAAATGTTCTGTAACGTTCACTGCGGGCCACAGGACGCAAAACAAAGCAGAGTTACACAAGACCGCGTTTTAATGCGTTTCTTTCAAAGCAGAAAATGGCCTCCACTGTTCTAAAGCACACAGAGTCACAGTGATCCACTTTCATCCAGCAGGAGAGTCTACCCACACTTCACAAATCACCACAGATAACCTTCCATGCTCCCACAAATATATTTTCTAAAGAATTATTAGGCAATTTCAAAAAGCTCTGTTGTATATCGACAGCAAATGGGTGGCGTTTTCATCAATACGGGCTTTGTGGGAACACTTACTTTCTGACAGCTTTTCGTGTAGAAGCAGGAAAAAAAAAAAAAGAAGGAAAGGAAACCCATTACATAACTTTCCTTCCTTTCTTTAGATGGGTATGCACACACTTTTCTATGTCCTTTTTCTGCCTTCAACGTTACACAGTTATGGACCCAATGACTGAGCAGTTATAAACAATGTTTTCCCATTGTGGGCTATTAAGTACTTTACAGAGACAGTTTGGACTCGAGTGCAGAGCTAAAGGGTGCTTCAGCGCTCGTTGCCGTAGGATTGTGAATATTTGGTGCCCACAATCTCTCAGCCAGACTGAGGCAGCGCTGGGCGGGAACGCCGGGCTGGATAATGTGCTGCTTTGGCATCCAACGGCTGGTGGAACAGAGTGCTCTCTTTTGTGTTTAATAGAATAGACTTGATTGTCCAAAGCTGGCACAAAAAAAAAATAAAATAAAATAAAAATCTCTCTTCATCCAAAAAACAGACACTATCATTTAATATCGCCTCAAAAAGTAGGCATTGATAGTGATACAGTGGTATTTAAGTGATTGGAGTTCCTGTTTTTCATCAGGAACACGCTTGATAAGGAAAAAATACTGAGGAACAGCATGACTTCTGTTTTGTCTCGTCATCTGCCAGACTTAAAAATGTTCACCACCACTCCCTCAGAGGACGTTTGTCTGAATGTTTGCGTGTTAGAGCGTAGACGTTAGTTGCCTTTTATCAAGAGGATACCCAAGAAAACAGCTGCACTGTCTGTAGCGCAGCATGATGGATGAGAACCTCCAAGCAAACATGAAAGATTTAAAAAAAAATATCGCACTGTAAGCCTTAACTCTGCTTCACATAAGAAAACAAATCCTACATAACTAGGAATTATAGTTTGCCTGAATGTGAGTGTGAACTAAAACAGAGCACAGATGAGAACAAGAAACAAAAAAAAATGTAAAAGTAAAATCTAGGCTGAATTTCTTTCATACAGTCCAAACACTTTAAAGATAGCAAAAAACCTCTCAGATGTAATTGTCCTTTCTAAAATTTTGCAAAAGACAATAAGCAGTGATTTTAACTTAAGTTTCTGAGGGAGAGACTAGGTTTAATGTTGATTTTACATTCAGAATGAGTGGCAAATATAAATAAATAAAAAAACAACATAATAAGTTATTCCAAGGAAACCCGTTTCACAGTGAATGATTAATAAATGAAAGATAGATGTGACAGTCCGCCTATTCAAAGCTCTACTTAGAAAAAGTTTGGGACGGGATCAGAAACCAGAAAACCTGCACGTCAACATTTTCAGCATCTGCCTCATCAGGATCACATAAAATTTTGATTTCACGCACAGGAAGAGAAGGGTCACAGAACATGAATGCAATTGTTTGAATTAAAGTCTTATATTTTCAACAGCAGCCACGTTCCTTAACTCATTTGTCAGATGTGTAGGGTAAAAAAAAAGAAAAAGTGCAATGGAAAGAAGAACAGGAAAAAAAGCAATAAAACTAAAACTTAATGACTTCGATATTTGTAACAATGCACACATTTCTGAAATTGTACTAGTTCAGTCTTCTGATGATAAACTTTAGAGATGCTTTTCTTCCACTTGTCAGGCCTCTAATGTATTGATCTTATAGAATTTCTATAAAAGGATTTGTGCAAACTGACAAAATAGAAACTTGGATCTTCAAAGAGGAACCAATCAAAAATAAGTAAGTCACCTCACCTGAATCCACTTGTCAGGAATTGCCATTGCCAGCCGGTAATCAAAGCCAAGTCCTCCCTCCTCCACACTTCTGCACAGAGCAGGCATTCCTGACACATCCTGCAGAGAGCACTCACTATGTGAAACCACATATTCCCTTTATATGCACAGGTTTCCCTCCCAGTCGACCAAGATCAAATATCTCATTCTCCTTTTATAGTAACTAATAAATCACAACAGTGGGGGAAAAAAGCAAGTAAGCCATGCCTGACTAATAAATATTTTTAATTATTGCCTGAGGGCAGTGCCATCTCGGAGTACATGCTGTGCATGTGTGCTAGAGAGTTGTTTCTGCTTTTCTTTTCTTTTTTTTCTCTTTACCTCTGCGATAGTGATGCAGTCAGGATAAAGAGTATGGAGAATGTGATTGGCAATCATCAGGTAAACCAAAGATTCTTCATCCACCTGAAGGCCAAAGTATTCACTGTAGTCCCCAGAGAAGCCCGTGCCTAAGGGGTAAACACCAACGCAGGATCAATTAGTATTTTCAGCCCAAACTTCCAAAATTCCTGATTTTGTTTTTTACTACCACAGGCATTTAATCTCACTTCAAGTTTGACCTATTTCTGCCCTGAGAAGACATAAAATTCCTCTTAAAACTGTCATTTCGAATCAAGACGCCAACATGACAATATTGAGCTTTTTTAATTTTTTTAAAGAAGACATTTCACCCAATATTTTGTCGATAATGATGCTGTTTACAAAAAAGGAGAGCAGGTTCCACAACCCAGTCCTGAAACCCAGCCCAGTCTTACCGACACCGTGGTGGTGGTAGAGCATCGAGGTAATGCCGTCAAATCTGAAGCCATCGAAGCAGTACTCCTCCATCCACCAGCGCAGGTTTGACAGCAGGAACCGCAGCACTTCCCAGCTAGTAACACACACACACACACACAAAGACACACAAAGACACAAAGCATCCAAGGTCAGACAAACAGGAAGCTGTGAATTAGTCACACATCTCGTGTACTTTAGGCAGAAGACATTAATTAAGCCACAACAGGACGTTCACATATTGAGAAGCAAAGTGGCGTTATGCTGAAGATGGACAGCGAGTGACAGCAGACAGTGTTTTTATGGACTGTCCTGAGCAGGGGACAGTGCCTTTCACATATGGAGCTGTCATGATGAAACCGGTGGCTCTGGCTGCTCTGTGAGGTTTTCCTGATTTCCATCAGATCACATGCATGACTACTTGGCAAGTTTTTTTTGTACAGCCATGACTATCCCTGTGTATTAGAACTGATGGATTTAATTCTACACTTGGGTAAACAAACACCACACGTTTGAGCCGAGCTTCCTCTCTGGAGGACGAAATAAATCAAAGACTTCTACCGACTTTGGCTTTTTTCTCTAATACATATAATGGACGCCTCTGTTTCACATGTAAAAGGGCAAAGACTATGGAGCATTATGTGTAGTGGAGCCAATTAACTGCTGAATATTAAATGCAACTCGTCACTATTTTACCACCTCTGAGAGTGATCTGGTTTTTGTACAGCCACTCAGGGCAGTACAGCGACTACACTGCGCTCCCGTTCATAGGCGGGTCGGGTCGCCTTGGAAACGTCAGCGAAAGCTCAATATTTGGTTGTTTCTATGCGGCGTGCGTAATGAGCGCCAAATGAAACGCGGTACACTCAGATGCCGCGCTGGAGGGCAGAAGCGGAGCACCCAGGATGTGAGACGAATGACACATGCAAGGCGCTGATTAAGTGTGAGCTGCCTCTGCACTCTCAACTGGAACGCACACACAGAAGCAACAAAAAACCCGTATAATGTGTCTGCAAAGTACCTGAATATTACAATACCAACAAACATTTTACGTCTTCTGATATTTCTCCATGTCTTCTGATATTTCACCTTTAGGAAAAGTGACCACAGGAGCTCAGGACTGGAGGGGGGGTGTTTTATGTTAGAGGACATGTCCCCCTCTTGACAAATGGATTGAACTATATAACTTTCTGTTGAGCAAAGCTCAATTACAAACCTGAATTCTTAATCATTTCCATTAGTAAAAATTATAGTGTAATATAAAAAGCTGATGAAGGGCTCAAAAAAGTCATATCTAATAATTGCAGTTCCAGTTTTTCCCCCCCACTTTTTCTCTCTGCCATTTCCCTTTTCCTGAATCCAGAAAAAACACCACTTTTAGATGTAGTTTAGCTTTTCTTTTCTTTTCGGCTTTATTTTTGGCTTGGTGAAGCAGTGAGGAGACCAACATTTGTGCTTAAACATTCTAAAAAATGGAAAGAAAAGAAAATTCCTATGAACTTTCATGTTGAGGATTACATGCACTGTGGCAAAAAGACGAAATCCCAGATTCTTGTGAATCACGGAGCCGTGACACCGGAATGCATTTAAATATGATCCCCTCTGTCCTTTAATCCTCGGGGATGACCAGCACCGGCGCTGTTTGACAGGTGTGACGCCGCATGTAACATCTCCGCTTTCCTGGCCCCCGGAGGAAGAGCACAGGGGAGCCTGCTCTGATCCGATAGAGCAGCCCGCCTGGGTGGTCACGCAGACCCTGTGATAAATAGATTAGGTCCTCCACTCCACTGCGCAGAGCCAACAAAGGCTCAGACACAATGTATCCTCAAAGGATGGAGATAATAGCTAGTGAGAGCCAGAGGCTCAAGATGAAACCATACTGCCACATTAGGACCCACAACGCCATTCATCATCAAGTCCAATTACAGTGAGAGAGGTAGATCCTGAACCAGATGCAATACGCCGCTTATCTATGCAGTTCCAGGAAGTTATATCTTCGTCTGTGGTGCTAATATGAAAGCAAATTGCATTTTACACCGTCCTCAGCTCTAAGCTGAGCAGTGACAGTCAAAGCTGGTTAGAGAGCTCTCACATACTGAAGCTCTAACACTGCTGCTTGCATCAGAAAGATAAGAATCTTTCATATGTGCAAGTGTTCTGCCTGCAAGCACACACTGCTGCACAAATTACCAGAAATCAATTCAATAACAGCCTGCTTCTCCCACGTGATTCGTCAGGGCTCGTTTCATGCCGACCGTGACCGTGCAGGCGTTTGCCGTCTGTGTTAAGCTAGCAGAGCAAACAATCCGATCCAAATATGGCGTTTTCTAAAAGTCCGCTTTGAAGAAGGGGGGAGAAAAAGATTGAAATCCCCGTTTCAAAACGTCACAGGTGGGCTGCGGATGAGAACAAATAAATTCAAGCAGCTGACAGGTCCCTCCACAGGAAGTGCCACGCTAAAGCGGAGACACTGGCCGGCCGCCCTGATGGATGGGACCAAAAAGAACAAATTGGGATCCTAATCAAGATTTCAACCCGGCGTAGATTTCCAGAGGTGCAGACTTACAATAAGATAATTTCTAGCTTGAGGCTGGATTTTTCCAGTCGTCTGCAGACAAACATCCCATCCTTAAATAATAGATGATTCCTAATGATGCATCATAATGTCTGCTACTATTAAGAACAGGTAAAACTGTCAGCGGTGTTAAATTATGGAGTGTTAGCCACTCTGTGTTAAACTGCTGGAATAAATCTTCCCATTTAATATCAGACTGTCACAAGTTGCTACAACAGTGTGGTAAAAGTGGCTACCTTGTTGGGTAAACTGTCGTCTCGAGGCCTGACAGCTGTCCCTGGGCTGCTGTTCTTTGTGTTCGATATCTGCCGTTTGCCTGGCATTCGTTATGCCGCCTGGCAGCTTGCTATCATTTCCTGGCATCCTGAGAGAGATGCTCTGCTGCCTGTGAGATTGTTTGCCGGCTTAGCAACATGTAATTAGTATCACTTTGTACTCGCCGTCTTTCAGGAATCAATGGGGCCTTGTCAAGCCTATTGTGCGTCTCTGAAGTTTTATCCAACGGAAAATGTCCAAGTACAACTAGCATACACAGGATGGACATGTGCTCATGAGAAATCCCTAAAGTCCCACCAGTGGAGAGACCATTGCCACTAGGAAATAACCCGAATCTCCAACCCAAATGCCTGAGCACAGCTTTTGCCCTCTAGCTCGCAGCCTCCTGGTTGGCAGCCTGAAGCCACTCGGCTTTTCTGATGGAATAAAACATCACCTCGAGATGGGAAAGACCAGCAGGGAGGCCATTTGGCAATGCCACAAATTAAACTTTTTTCCCCCAAATGTTTACTTTTAGGCATTGTGCAGATGCTGTTATCCAAAGTGTGTTTTTAAGAGAACAATTTTCATCTTACAACATCAGGAGCCTGATGGGTAAAGCAAGTTTTACCCCGTTTTGTTTTCTGTTTTAATATTAGTCTTTACTCCTCTTTATTGATTATGATTTTAAGTTTGGGAGATTGACACTGATTTGGAAAACAAAAAATACAAATAAAATAGGGCAATTCACTGATGCAGGACAAAAGGATGAAGCAACTGATGCATCTTGAGGCCATGGTCTTTTTTTCTCTTTGCAAGATAGTTTGTAAAGGTTGAGGTTAAACTGTAGAACAGCATGATTTAAGCCACTGACTCCTTCAGGCACAGACTGGAAGCGCCACAGGAAGCTCCAACAAGCCACCGTGCACACCTCCAGCTAAGCTGAGCTCATTAGCTGAAGATCAGCAGAGGGGAAAAACTCCTTTTCCCTTTCCTGTGTGGCTTGATCAGGCAGAGGAAATATGTAATGGGTGCCAGACACTTAAATGACTTCAACTAGGAAGTGCAAGCTATCTAAGTGTTAATTTACTGAATGATCATCAGTATGGGACTGAAGTTGAACCAGGTAGGTGAAAAGACAAATTCCTGTGTCTTGTGAGCTGGAGTTTTGTTATTCCAGGATGCAGTTTAATCTCAAATGTTTACGGTCTATATTTTTATCTTATCTGAATTTTTAGTCTCTAAAATATATTTTATACGGTTAAGTAATGCTTATTCAATTTGCATTTTTAAAGTCCATTTTTGTTTAGTAGTCATTATAATAGAGCTTAGGAGCAAAGATGAACAGTAACATTCACAAAAACAATCCAAAAAAATAGAAAAAAACAAAACATTACTTATGAATGTTTGAATGAAATAAAACATACATAGAATAACCTTGTCGAAGAGAAATATTGTAGCTGGGACCTCAAACCGAGGGCTGATCTCCCAGCGTGAGTGTATAGAGAAGAGTTAAAAAGCTTATTCAGAAGCCTGGCCCAGGGCCTGTTTTTCATATCTTAAGAATTCACACAAAGATTGATGAAAAATGGAAGCAAATGTTCCTGAGAGAGGTGGGGATTATAGAGAGAGAGACCACATCAAGCTCGTCAGAACTTCACAGTACTCACCACTCAAAACCCTGAACTGCAAAAAGGCTTAGCCTCTTTGGATGTCAGCCCCCTACCTGGAGCCACAGGCTCCATTCATCCACTCACCGTGGCAAGGTGACTTTCATGTTTTCCAAGGAAATAGAGTCAAATTACAAGTACACGCATTGCCTAGTTGGATTCTGCTCATCTTGGGAAAAGAACGTCGTATTACCAGTTAAGTGACTTCCGAATGATGGCAACTGGTGTATAAACTGCACTTTGTGTTGGTTCAAGGGGCCACAGTTTGCCCGCAATCCACTAATGATGTACACACCTATGATCACAGCCAGAGACCTGCTCACTTTCCAAATCCCCTGCACAAATTTTAATTGGAGTCCTAAATAAATAAATAAAGCTGTTAAAATACAGGTTCCTTATCGGCTAAATTGATTATGCATGCTGGTGGAAACGATGGCGTCAGGAGGGGTTAACCTGGAGAAAACATTCATGCAGGGTCAGGTGACAAGCAAATTTGTTACTTCAACGCTTCAGGGCCACGGACAGTGTGTGGGATTTTAAATCATCAAGGCATTTCAGATCAACTGGAATGAAAAGGGCTCACTGATGCTCAAGGTTTAAGAAAATTTTTAGACAAAAGCCTGAAATGCTGCTAGTTAAAATGGGGTTAAAGAACATAAGACTCATAAACATGTTTAGTGTAACACCACAAACACTTTGGATATCTATCATCTTTTTTTTTTTTAAGCCAACTATGTAGAAACAAATACAAACTAAAGAACCTACTGACCAAAGGGCTGGTATTAATTCACACCAGTGTGTTTTGTTTTGTTTTTTGTCCTACCAGAGTTTCAGCGCATCTCAGACCTACCAAATTGAGATTCACTAAATGCAAAACTAATTCTAGTGTTACTACATCTTGGAACTAATGCTGGAAAAGCCCGGAGCGCCACGTAGAATACAGATGCATTTGACTTCAAGGCAATGCAAGTTAACAAATTGGATGGCAGGCATCCATCTAACGGCAGCATTTTCTCAAGACTGCACTGAATGTTTTATGAGGAAAAGCCGAAGTGGAACACAACGGCAAAAAAAAAAAAACAGAGCAGAGGAGGCTGGAACAGGGAAAGTGCATATTTGTTTCGAAAGATTGCTTCAGTCAACCTTTGTCACCCTAATAAGAACATCATGGTCAGGAGTTTTATTGTTGATAGAGAGGCTTTTTGATTAAAAACTGACTGTTTCACGCTGCGCTCACAGTGTGCCTCCGAGGTTCATTTCCCTCCTGAGAGAGTAACACAGAGCTTGACACAAACGACATGTCCAAACATCCAATGAGAGGCAAAGAAGACAAATGAACTGGGTATGACATTGCAGTGCTCCTTTGGGCTTTTACAAATGACTCCTCGTATGCCTCCCAGTCGCGGCATATGTCTGCACCACGTCTAATGAGTGCTTCTGATACCGGGACGGTTCAATAACTAATGAAAGAAGAACCGTGTTCCCTTATTATAGCCCCCATGCCTGACACTAAGCATTGTATAATGTATCGGAAACCGCTGCACACTGACACACTCTTATTAAAAGCGAGTTCAAAAAGGCATTTGATAGACTTAACAGAGCCTGCTCCCCTCTAATGTGGGCTGGGATCATTTTCGGGGTACAGAAGCAAGAGAAACACCTAATTAACAGAGCCGACGAGCACACAGTCAGTTATGCTGAACACTCACCACCAGAGGAGAAAGAAAACAGGACCGGCAATTCACTTTTACAATGGGCTCAAATATGAAAATGATCAAGTTTAGCACACACTATTGTGTGAACTCATTTTTTTTTGCATCAATACAGAGTTCAACAGCTGCCCAGACACGGGTTTAAGGAGGAAGAATTAAAAAAAAACATCTGAATTTGAACATTTGATACATCCAATTAACCGTTAGCCTAACTTTGCCCATTTTGTTGAATGATATAAAGTGGAATCTTCCATCATATATTCCTTTTTGACCTTCGACTGATTTTTCTGTATCAGACAGTCTGAGAATAAAAAGAGCTCCCATCTGGCCTCATTTATCAGCCAGTTCAAATATTGCTCATTTTCATTTTACATCCAGAGTCTCTACAGTAAAACCACAGCGCTCGTTTATATCTCTGATGCAAGCAGGACAGGTTTTAAATATCATTCATGAGTTGAATGCCATATGCAACATTAAAAACGCAGCACCAACTCAAATTTCTCCAGCAAGAGCATAATTGAGTCGAAATTGCTGCAATCAATGGCCAGTTTCCTGCTTTTAGGTGGTGCTGAAAGGCTCCAGGAGTACAGAAAAGAAAAAAGGGAGAAAAAAAAAAAAAGAAGAAAATCAGTGATGGATTTAATTGCATTAAAATTACAGCAGCATAAAGTGGTGGAAATGGTGAAGCCGGTTTAAAGTGCTGGTTAAATGCCGTGTTAAAACATAAATATCAGTTACTGATAGTATTTCAATTTTCAGCCACTGTAAGCTTTTTAGACCCCTTACACGAGTAAGAAATGTTGAACTTTGTAAACTCTGACAAAAAAACTCTATATGTGCTCCATCAATACACTTTCCATAAGAATTACATGTTAAAAAATAGGACCGAAACCACCAAGTGGATAATGTGCGTAATTTTATATTATTCTGAAAGAACAATAGTGCGCAAAAGTTTTCATCTTTTCTTATTTATATTCTTTTTTCCAGACTTCTCCTTGATGTGGCGGACATCGTTTTGTTGCCAACTGACGCTGCTACACAAAGTCAACACCTGTCCAGAATCAAGAAGAAAAAGGATTTTGATAACCTTTTATCCTCTTGATTAAGAGACCCTCCTGTCCAATCGTAGTTTAGCATCTTGCGTACGCATGCGTGTAACGACACGGCCATACAAACCGTTCAGCTCCTGCCTGGTTCCAGGCTTTTGGTAATTATGAGCCGCAGCTATTCACTGACTTTCTTTAGTGATGGTGACAGCTGTTCATTATGATGCTAATCCCACAAAATTGGCTGGTTAAGTGTTTTATTCAGTTAAAAATGGATTGTTAATGTCTATGAACACCCACTGTGGCGCTTATTTCTGCTCAAATCTTCTAAAACTATAATTGATAATTACTTATTTGCAGCCAAGTGCTTTTCTATAGAAGAGAGACCTAATGTTTTGGACATAATGGCTCTGGTATGGTTGATTGTTGAAATTAGCTAATTATGTCATAATAATATTCTTTCCGTCTCTCCCCTCGTCCTTCATTTCTTTCTAATAATGTGATGCAGTTACATTAATGATCTTTTTTTGCTGTAATCAAAGTAAATTATTAACAAGTTAATTTTATTTCAATAACATTTCAGAAAGGTATTTTACTTGTACAGTTTAGCTGCGCTCCAGTGACTTTTGTATTCTGATGTTGATCAAATACGTTGAGCGTGTTTCTGATAGGTCGTTTGAACATATTTGACACGTCATAGATTCGATCACTGCCGAAAAAAATCAATCAAAATCCATAGAAACATGCAGGTCACACATAGAGGGCCCATGGAAAAAAGGAAGGATCAGAAAAATAAGGAAGTGGCGCTGGGCAAACAGTACCTGCCGTAATTGAAGAGGCGGCTGTCCCAGAGCGAGTGCTCTCCTCGGGGTGGTGAATGGAAGAAGCAGGAGTCTGTGCCATCGAATCGGTTCAGACCATCCTCTGTGTTCTGGGAAGCGTGGCTGTGAACCACGTCCAGCAGGACTAAAATGCCCATTGAATGGGCCACGTCAATCAGCTGCTTCAGCTCATCTGGGGTACCATAGCGACTAAAAGTGGATACAGAAGCACAGATATTAATGTTAAGTCACATCTCTCCCACTAAACTCCCATGTCATCCCAATTATAACATCCTACTTTTATTATTTGGCTCAAACTGATCCTGTATGGAGGAAATTAGAGTATATATTCATCAGAAAAGCTTTTTTTCTCATATTGGAACACATAATGCACTCCTATTCAACAGTAACATCCCATCTGTCCTTCCAGCTATCATCAGATCCGTTTGCTGGTAAAACCGAGCACATGCGATAGCGCATGTTCCGGTTATTCACCAATATGGGTTTAAACTGCATTACGGGATCAATCAAGGGTGAAATTACAATATAAATGCTACACGCGAACGCCGTAGCACTACTCCCAGCAAGAAAGAAGGGCCCCTGAAAAATGGATGAACACTCGCAGTGCTCCACCTTTATCTAGAACTTCCCTTGCCCCGCGGATTAACGGGAAATGTGTTTACAGAGAGATTATTGCTCGTGTCAGACTTCCTAACCTTGATTTGAGGTGACTAAGTCCAAGTTGCTTCCCGAGTTTGTGACAGTGTGCAGTTACTGATACAACACACAGCAGATAAAAGCAGTGTAATGGGGAAAGTAGGGAGGGGAAAAAAAAAAAAAAAAAAAAAACTATACCGTTGGGACGCCTTTTTATAATCCCGCATACCTGTATTTCAGTCCTGGTTGATTTGTGTGCAACTGTGGTTACTAAAGCACGTCACGGATCTCTATAGCTGGACAAACCCAGCTGAGGGGATTAATTAGTCACACTGCATTTAGTTACTTCTCTCTTTTGATTCCTTTAGTAGGAAAGGCCCAAAATTTACAGGCGGTGCTATAATTTCCTGAAGCACAACTGTTTTCTACCAAATCAAGCACGGCGTGCTCGTGGTCATGAGTAATCCCATTAATGCTGGAACACTCCCCACATCGGGAATACCTCATCAAACGCTCACCTGGAAGCAGCAAAGAAACTTGTAATCTGATATCCAAAGCTTGCATAGTAGGCATGCTCCATGACAGCCATCAGCTGGATGCAGTTGTAACCTGGATGAAGAGGATATAAATTGGGGGGGGAGGGGGAGAAGTACCATTAATAAAATCCTCTTAAAGGCCTCATCTCGTCAAACAATAAAGGAAGTGAATATTCCGATATCAATTGAGGGTAAATTACAAAATTATGGATGATTATAAAAGGAAGCAGGTCTAATCTCTACAAGTGAACAGCAGATTTGATGTTTGAGGCATAATTCATCTGGAATAGAGGGCATCTGAACAAACAAACACAAACCCAGACTTGATATTGTTTGACCCGAGTCAGTTGTACTGTATGTGGCCTCCAGGCATATCCTTTTTGACATAAAGCCTCGTTTCGCTGGGACAGGCTGTGGCAACAGGGAGACGCTAGCTATCAGAGTCAGGAGGTCATGTAAAACATTTCAAAAAGACCTACAAAAACCGCCTCCATAAATAAGGATCAACATGCCTTTAAAGTGATACTGAGCACTCCAGAGAGAGGCCCTGAGGTTCGTCTTTGTTGTGTTGAGCAGACTAAGAAAGAAAAAAAAAAAAGGGAAAAAAATAGTCTCTGAAGGAGTGACAAAGCACTCGGGTGAGCACAAGAATCTCTTTTTATATTTATATAAATACACACATTCTTCAGTCAGAAAAAGGGAATGGCAGGCAGAGCCGAGACACGATGGAGGTTAGCTTCTGGAGGAAGCTATTGTGCAAAGTCCCTGAGCTTCTGAAGGCAGAATCTTTGGTTTCCTTACCACAGAACAAGATTACAGTCCGTTCTGTTGCATCTGTCATATCGAAGCCTCTTAATGGTATAAATGCTATATGTTGTTTTAACTAAACTCAATCGTCTAATATATTAATAATTGCATCATTCCTTCACATTTTCACTGTGTTGTTCTCCTTTCGGAGAGATTTTAAATTTTATATCGGCATTCAGAGTCACAGTTGACATTTGAATGTCTGATTTTTTTCCAGACGCGTTCAAGGATGTTGGAACAAAGCTTCGTCTCTCTTTTGACAAGCATGTAACGAGGTAACCGACTGGAGAGGATTAGAAACGCAGTCCAGCTCATATTACAGTATTTTTTCAATGAACCGTGTGAATCCACCATGATTAGGCCATAAAAAGCCACAAAAGACAGTGACATACAACCCAAAGTTCCGTAATCAATCAGCTGAAGTCTGGACGAGCAAAACTCGATGAGGGCTAAATTGAATTAATCAGAGGTAAGAAATCTGAAACCAGCCAGAGAGAGAGAGAAAAACTCTGCATTTTCTGCCAAATATATTACTCACTGAATTTATTAGCACTAAATTAAACGGGACAGTTATGATGATCATCATTTAGGTGATCTGTCTACTGTAAAAACTGCTGTGCAACACCTTCAACTGAATGTGGCCCAAGATGAAGGAAGCTGGCTTTTGGTGGCTGTCTCCAGCGTGAGTCATCGTGACGAAAATGGAAACAAGTTGTCAGCGCATGACTTTCCTTTTCAAAACACTCTCCACCGGTCAGCGGTTCCTTCGGGTCATGCCGGTAAACGGGGAGTGGGGTGCTCATGCAGGGGTGGCGTGACGGGCCCTAAAGAGCCGTTCCAGGCTCTGTTCTCACTCACGGCAGCATGAGACGTGCACCGTGCTACGGAGCAGTTCTGACAAAGACAACAGCCCCCGAATCCATCAAACAACGCTTTCCAACCAGATGGTTGGCTCGGCATGGTGAGTGTATATGGGGGTCCACTTCTATCTCGATGCCTCCTTTCTCTTATGGAAGAGCTATAAAATGTTCCTCCAGAGGAGTCCACAAAAGCTGTGGTTTACACTCCAATGAGAGGATTAAATTGACTAGCTGAAGAAATAAAAGAGAACAAAATGGGAGGGGGCGGGCTAAATGTTTTCCTCATTTCTTACCCAGTTCTTTTATGCGAGGCAGAACGTTGGTTGTGAAGTCGGTATAGGAGGCCACCTTCGGCTCAGGTGAGGCGATACCCACATGGGCCTCGTATATTCGCAGACTTTTGGACCTCTTTGGACGGGGGTGGACACGCTGGGGAGGGACAGGGGGACAGAAATCAAGGCAGAGCTTTGCACAGATGAATCAAAACCTTTACCATCTTCTTTAAAACGAAAAACTTAAGAATTCTGTTCTACCAGGAAGATCATGTAAGCAGAAAATGGAGGATTATGTCGTTTGAACTCAACCAAGAATGTACTTTTGCAGTCACAGTATCAGACTTTCAAAGCTTTGTGCAGCGACACGCTTTTAAAGGATTAGCTTATGTTAAATTTTTTATTTCCTCGCATTATTGCTTTGCCATGCAATATACATAATTGCAACCATTCTTTAATATTTATGTGTCTAAATGGGAGTTTCCCATTAGTGCCTTACTCAGACCAGCTCGGCTCCACTCGCCACAATCCGGTTTAGGTGGTTTTCCATTAAAAGTGAGGCGGTAACAGAAAGAACAGCCGAGCGGCCCGGGATGCGGTTTGTACCGGCAGAACCGCGGTGATGGTTCATGTAATGGGCTTTTACAACAATGACCACCACAGAAATAATGAAATAATAATGATGTTTGCTGTCGCTGCGTTATTAAAATAGGAGGCATCAGTCACAAAGTGGAAACAAGTCCAATCAAAGCGTTGAGTAAATACAGGTGGAAAACCCCTATAATGACACAATAATAAGAGGAAATGATCAGAAAAGCATTAGAAAATGTCAGCTTACAACATAAGGCTGAGGAGGATCCCAGTGAACCCAGTCGTAGATGACAGACTTCTCCTCCCTCGTCACGTACTTGGCCCACGGCGAGATCCGGTACAGGCGCTCGCCACTCTTGGTGTGAACTACCACCTGGGAACATAAGATGAATTGGGTATGTTACGGCAAGGACGCATAAACACTGGGAGAAATTGGACATTAAAAAGTCACTGGAGTCTGTTAGCATATGGTGACAACACCGCGACTAAATGAGAAGCGGGGACAATGGACAATTAAAAAGCCATGAAAGACAGATGAACTATGACAGAATGCAAAGCAGAGCAGGTCTCATGAAGGTTGAAATGCTTAAGAAAAAAAAAGGTAAGGCATTCACAAATCATCAGACTTCAAATGGTCTCTCCAGTTCCCGTTCGACTTTACAGTCAGCATTTATTTACGCCTTCCGGCCATGAAATGCTTACATCATAAAACTGTGCTGTTACTCCCCATCCATTAGGCAGAGAGATGGTGCAGACAGCTCATGCAATAAACCTAACATTTTTAAAAATGCGTGGGCTAGAAAAAAGAATACACCATGCAAAACCAGGTCCCGGCTCCCCGATGCAGAGGAAAAAAATAAAAGCCTTTCCTCTCAGAGGGCAGCAGGACATCATGTGGTTCAGGGAACAAAGGGCAACAATATTGACCAGAATAGTCGTCGCATTGAATCTAGATTCAGCAATTATTACATTGTACTGTATTTTGTGCAGAGGGCAGTTGTTATTGCTTTAACACAGCCACTTACGAGTCCATCTTGAGTGGACTGAAGCCAGAGAGCAATTTAGGAAAATAAAAAATTGGACAGAATGATTTTCCTTTGGGTCTCATCTATTATGCCAGCAATTCAGAATCGGAAGGAGGTGAAATAAACAGATTGGAAATCTGACAAGTTACTCTCCCCTCATTGTCAAAGGCAGGAGGGGAAAAGCAGTATGAGAGTTGGAAAACCGACCAAGAAATTGACTCTGCAGTGTTAGTCACAGTATGTGTTCACCCTGTTTTTGTACCTTTTCAGAAAGCGGCATTAGAACCCAACTAAATCAGGCTACTGTTGTGAAGTAATGACTGGTTCAATGCCACCTGCCTGGGAGCCTGTAGCAAGACTCCCCGGTGGGATTTTTTCATTATGAAGAGACCGCCTAATGGTTAGCTGCATGGCTCCCCTTATGACATGCTTCATAGTTTATAGGATTAGGAAAAGATAGTTGGATAAATGGACTGGCATTAGGCCTGCTCCTTCAGACAAATTGGCCACCTTTAGGAACATTAAAGAAAAGTTAGACTGCTGGGCAGGCTGAAGGGGCTGCGTGGACGGGAAGAGGAGCTCAGAAGTGGACGATGTGCGGTTCGAATAAATACACGATCGCTTAGACAACCCCCACGCTGCGCGTACTTGAAATATAATTACAGATTGTAAAAGCCGCACCCAGAAAAGGACACTGCGTGTTTACGGAGACAAATTGGGCCCCGAGCAAAGGGGGACGGGAGGGCAAGTCGCTCTCGGGGAGAGTGATTGGAGGCCGGTTCGTGCATCCACGAGGGAGTGCTGTGGAACTAATTCTGAAGTGGAGCTCACAGTAGGACAGCCATTCATAGGCAGCGGGGGTGCACAAGGAAAGGCCAGGTGCCAGCGTTTCCATCTGCTTCTTATCGTCCTCGGACTGACCTCCGCTGACAATGGGAGCTGGGCAGCTTGTCCGGGGCGGAGGAGTGAGCCAAAGATGACCCGGTCCCAAGGAGAGAGCTGCACCCGTGCCATCCACTCCAGGCCTGGCATCGCATTTCTAAGCTATTCTTCATCCGCGCTGAGACAATGCGTAAGGGGGAGGCGGCTTTTTTCTTTTTTTTTTGCATTTAACCCTGATGAATTATTTACCAGAGCTTAAAACCAATCATGTTTGCCCACTGTGGGCTCGGGTTTTTGTGGCGGGCGGACGCAGCACGGCGCCTCCAGGGATACCTGCTGCAGATGGGAGCAAAAACAAAGCCATCAGTGGAGCTCCTCAGGTGCCCCGACTCTCCGCTGAGCAGCCCGTGTTCGCGTGCACTAATCTCTCTGCCGCGCCGCGAGTGCGACACGTTATTGACGGCGCCACGCCGGCTTCTGGCTCGCTTCAGAAGACGCCACACATGACAGGGAATGGCCCACGCGCACGCCACCGGGCGAAGGCTCAGAGGGCGCGGGCACGGAGACGCCGCCGGCTCTACCTTCAGTTTGCTGTTGTGATCCACGGCGGGAGAGTTGTCGGGCTTGGGTGGAAGAACCAGTTCCCACTTGCCGAACTCCTTCTTGCTGTAGGGGTGGGCAAACTTGTCCCAGCCGTCTGTGAAGGAACAGAGACATTTTTCAGGCCAAAGGCAAAGTCATTCAGTCGAATCACGATCCACGGTTAGGAGTTACAACAAATGGATGGATGAAATTTCATGAAATGACATTTGATAATCCAGGACAAATTAAATTAAAGGTATCGGTTGTAGATGCAATTATACAGTGGGGGAAATAAGTATTTGACCCCTTGCTGATTTTGCAGGTTTGCCCACTTACAAAGAATGCTTATTTTTCCTCATCAGATGGTTATCAATTTTTATAAATTCATATGATGTGATTTTCTGGAATTTTCTTTGGGATTCTGACTTTCACTGTTAGAATGGATATATGATTAAAATAGTAGATCGTTGCATTCTTTGTAAGTGGGCAAACCTGCAAAATCAGCAAGGGGTCAAATTCTTATTTCCCCCACTATACCTATAGTTAAGCGGTTAGAGACAAAAGCTTTAGGAAAAACCCTCAAATATCCACTCACAGGAGAAGAAAAATGCCTTTTACTGAGCAACAATGTGACCTACGCCTGTCCTTATGAGTATTTACCTCTAGGAGTCACTACAGTCGACTTTTCATATTCCGCTACTGGAGCTCTGTCTATGAATATTTAATGAAACAATTAATAGTTTCATTCTACTTAGACACATCGCTGCGTTTCCACTTTGTCTTTTGACAACAATGTGTGGCTTACAGTAAACACTTTGGCTTTTTTTTCCCCCCCTCTATTCCAACACCCCCCAGTGGTCACAGCACCACTTTATTTTTCTGACTTCTACAATCCCTCTGTACAAAGCCCCCACAAAAAAACTAAACACAAACAAGCAAAAAAAAAAACTCACTCAGTTACACAAATCCGTCTTGTTGCATTTGTTCTCTGCATCATTCACCGGTATCATATGACTATTATGGCAGAAAATAGCAGCAAGCGGCGTTGTCTCAAAGAAAACCCGATAAGAAA
Organism: Menidia menidia; assembly: GCA_907169785.1. Taxonomy (NCBI): domain Eukaryota; kingdom Metazoa; phylum Chordata; class Actinopteri; order Atheriniformes; family Atherinopsidae; genus Menidia; species Menidia menidia. The sequence goes on from CAJRST010037777.1 coordinate 1,989,344, forward strand.
CCTCTTCACTGCTGTCTGAGGGAACAACCCAGAGGCCTCGCATTCATAATCTGCCAAAACCACATTGTCCATCGTCGGTGACTGACAGAACACAGCACGTTTATTATAAAGTGACCACCTTGGCCTGACGATTTAAGACGGTGTTTTCATTCCGTGTTGCACGACTACTTGCTATTCATGACCAAAAATAACAAGAGGACGGAAAATAAATCACAGGAGGTGCTCCAGAAGTGAGGCGGCTCGACCCCGGCACTCACGGGCAGACCGGGGCGGATTTTCGCTATTTATTTATCTCCCTTTGCTTAAACTGCTTTGGAAAAACTGCGCATTATGCATCCAACCTGCACCATATTCATGAAGAGGGCTGCTGGGCTGTTTCCACATTTGCTATGAAATTGAAATCAAATAATATGACTGAGCCGTGTCAAAATGTAATCTCTCACTGAATTGAATGCTGGAATTGAGCTGCCGCCCAAGGTCCCGGGAAGATAATTAAAAAGGAAGAGGAACAGGAGAAAAATGGGAGAGGGGGAAAAGCAGAACTACCTGGCACAATAAACAAATTGACATATTTCCAGTTGTGCAAACAGTGTCAGTCTGAATCTATTAATGTCGGTATTTTCAGTAAGTCTATTAAAGCCAATTACTGCAGCACAAAGATAAGTGCAAATGGCTCTAAAGACTGCACGCTGGGACTTTTCCTGTCCCCCTTCTGGCTGTGGGAACCGGTACATAAACACGGTCTGTGTTTGTTTGTGATATTTGTCCTTTCCATCGATCACTTTCTTGTTTTCCTTTAACTAAAATTTTTCCCCACCCAGTCTCTTAACTTTTCCCCCCCTAGCTGTAAGCTCTGCCATTGCTGTGGTAGCTGCTCAGCTCAGGTAGGCCAATCAGAGTTGGTTGTAGGCTGAGCTGAAATTTAAATAGATTTCAAATAGGGTAGAAGTCTATAAGTGGGCTTAATTAGCATGGCCTTAACTCAGTTTAGAAAAAAACTTGAATGTATGCAGATTCACACATGCAAAACACCAGTAAAGACTTTTTCAATAGCAATGTTTACATTATTATTATTTATTTATTTGACTATTGCTGCATTCATAACTTCACTGAAAACTCGCCAGAAGAATAAAAACATGAAGTCACAGAGTCAACGCCACTGTTGAGGCTGTAAGCCCACCAATGACAACTCACCATCATCTGAGCTGCACTTTTCCAGGTTCATTAGAAATCCATTTGATTTAAATCCACTCTGATGATCAAAATAAATATTTGAGAGAGGTTGCTCTGCCTCAGCTATTTTTGGTGATGATTAAATAACCAACCGCTGAAGTATTAAACTCCCAAATGAAAAAGATGCATCCTCGGTATGCAAAGTTTACCAAGCGTTCTCAACGTTTCCCCCAGATCGCTCCGCTCCGCGCACCGGCTGATCAAAAGACATGATGCCACAGTTTGTCGAGCTTAATCTTCAGTTTTCGCTTTTCAGGGGCGTTAAAATGTCTCATTTAACACAACATGACGCAAGGAAATGATTTTGTATCAAAGAAAACTTTGCAAAAAAACAAAAAACACAAAAGAAAAACATGAACATTCATCATTTAAACCTTTAAAAACACGGGAACAAATGAGGATAACCGATAAACCCGGGTGTTTTCTCCTTACTGAAATCTCCGGTGAGGAACAGGGCCTCGGCCGCCGGAGCCCACTCTTTGAAGAAGAGGCTGTTGTCGGGGCGCCGGTGCACGCCGAAGTCCCGGTAGCTGCGGGTGAACTGGTCGAAGCCTCCCTCCGCCTCCTCCAGCTGGAAGAGCCGGTTCTGGAGCAGCTCGTATCTAAAGAACACAGTCAACGGAGAAAAATGCATGAAGGACAAATCCAGAATTACACTAAAAACAGCTTCAGGCCCATCGCTCAACATTGGTTTGATTTCACTAATTTTTCACCTCATTGGCTGGTTAACGCTTTTTAAGAATTGTGATCTCACCTGAGAATAAAATGGATTTTTTAAGCTTTAAAAACACTTTTCATAACAGTGACAGCTTGAAAAGATTTCCACAGCAATTCATCCTTCCCCTGTTTACTAAATTACTTTGATAGAAGAAGAAGAATGTTTTAACCCCCAAACTTTTTTTTCCCTGGCATAAATGACAATGCTTACCGGGTTTCCCCAGAGGTGAAGGACTCCACCTGCTGTTTGTCTGGCCCATAGAAAATAAATCCACTAAATGTGAGACAATTATGGATGCAAATCTCCTTTTGCTTTTTGCATAAGTTAGAAATGTTAAATTTGCTTAAAAGTATGGCTAAAACTGAGCCTCAACGTACAGTTTCCCTGCAAACGTTTTTTTTTTTAAATATAATATAAATGGTTCAGGTTCAGGATGCAAACCCGCTTCATTCCTTCAAGAATATGTGACTACAGGCATTTCCTAAAAGATAAAACATCTGCCCAATACTGCAGAGGACAGAACCGACTACTTTACAATTTATCTCATTTTAGTTCCTGCAGCCAAGCTGGTGTCATATCAGATTCTCCCAGTACAGAGAGCATTTCTCAGCCAGCAGAGTTAAGTGCACTCCCTCCCCTATAGCCCCGGAGCAGAGCAGAGACTTGCCCATGAAAGCCCTGGGGTTAGTGATGATGGGCTGAAGTAACGGAGCCATTTCTCAGCAGCTGCTCCCTGCGTGGAGCCGGTTGGAGGCAGACCACGGTTGCCAAATGGAACCCTTTAAAGTCCAACCAATATTGCCGCACGCCTCCTTCGCTTCTGTGTCACCATTTGGAGAATATGCTGAAGGCGAGGACAAAAGGGAGCGCTCGCAGAGCGGAAGACCTCCCGAGCAGCAGCAAAAACACAAAAACACTCAGGAGAGCTAAGACTTCCAGACAGACTTTCAGATTTTTCACTCGGACACGAGATGGAAATTTCTCGTCCGTTTCTGCTTTGGGCTGAAAGCCAAACGGTGTCGCGAGTCAACGGTCAAACTAAAGACCTCTCCTCTGGCAAACAGAGTCCCCAGCCCCCCCCCCATACGAAGTCAGATACCATTTCCACATGCTTCCTCATGGTATCCATAGGCAACATTTGGCCGGAGAAACACCCTCCCACAAAGCTGCAAAGAGCAGAGCTTTGAGCACATGCGGCGACACATTTCCCCCCCCCCCCCCC